>JAGFNQ010006119.1:247251-281895 GCA_024364735.1 Boesenbergia rotunda | reverse complement strand
TAGTGTCAATTACGGATTTGCCCTTAGGTTTAGGTACTAACTCCCAGACTTGGTTTCTCTCAAATTGGGCTAGCTCTTCTTGCATGGCTAAGATCCAGTCAGGATCAGGTAGGGCTTCCTCAATAGTCTTAGGTTCAATCTTTGAAATCATGGCTATTTGACTAAGATTTCTATAGGAAGCTCTAGTTCTGACTCCTAAGGTTGGATCACCTACAATTTGGTCAGTTGGGTGACTGAGTCTGGGTTTCTTGGTTTTTCTAGTACTTGGCTCAGCTTCAGGTCCAGCTGGTCCAATAGGTTCAATTCTGGGTTCATTGGTTGGTTCAACTGATTCAGAAGTTGGTTCAATTGTTAAGTCATTAAAGGGTTCAGTTAGGGTTTCAGAGTTATCTTCTTGATCAGTATTTGATGAAGCTAAGTCAGAATTATCAGATTTTGGGTTAGTTTCTTCATCAAATATTAAGTTGGTTGTTTCTTCAATTTTCTTAGTTATTTTGTTGTAGACTCTATAAGCTCTACTTGTTGTAGAGTACCCTAAAAAGATACCTGGGTTTGACTTGGATTGGAATTTTCCAAGATAGTCTTTGGTATTAAGAATATGGACTTTGCATCCAAAGACTCTAAGATAGTGTAGGTTTGGAAGTCTATGGTAGTAAAGTTCATAGGGTGTTTTATTTAACCTTTTATTAAGCAGAATCCTATTTTGGATATAGCAAGCTGTGCTAATTGCTTCTGCCCAATAATGGTTAGGTAAGTCAAATTCATTGAGCATAGCCCTAGCAGCTTCCTGTAGGGTTCTATTTTTCCTTTTTACTATGCCATTTTGTTAGGGGGTTCTAGGACACGAAAATTCGTGTTTATATCCATTTATTTTGCAGAATTCTTCGAATCTTTGATTCTCGAATTCTCCCCCGTGGTCAAACCTAAGTCTTTTTACTTTGGTATCATTTTGATTTTCAATCAATTTGCAAAAGTTGTTAAATAGGTTCAGGGTTTCATCTTTGGTCTTTAGAAACCTGACCCAGGTGAACCTAGAGTAGTCATCAATTATCACTAAGCAGTATCGGTTTCCACTTAGTGACTTGGCTCCATGTGAATCAAATAGGTCAAGGTGTAGGAGCTCAAGTGTGGTTTGGGTTTGATCAGATTGGATCAATTTGTGACTAGACTTGGTTTGTTTGCCTTGATTACAATTCACATATTAGGTTTTCATTTTTATTTTGGGGATACCTTTGATTAAGCCAAGTTGGGTAATTTTTGATAGTTCTTAGATTGGTATGACCTAATCTCCTATGCCAGAGTTTTGATTGTTCTAACTGTGTTAACATGCATTTGGGTATAAGGGAAGATTTATAGTGTATACATTGTTTTTCCTAGTGCCCTTAAGCATGATTTCTGAGTCTTGTGCATTTCTAATCAGGCAATTAGAATTGTTGAAAGTAACTAAATAACCAGAGTCACATAACTGACTTATGCTAAGTAAGTTAAAATTAAAGTTTTCCACCAATAGACTTTCTTAATAATGAAATTGGATTTAAGTTCAATATTACCTGACCCAATTACCTTGAGTGTAGCATTGTTACCAAATGCCACTGAGCCCAGGTTTTTGAACTTGAGTTTGGTGAACTTCAATTTGTCCCCAGTCATTGTCTGGAGCACCCGCTATCTAACATCCATTGGTCCAAATCTTTATGTTCCTACACATAAAGAATTTTTGATGATTTGGATCCAATTTAAGTTAGGGATAGCTTAAATTGAGTTTCACTTCCTAGTCTGTCTCATCCCAGTCTAGGGTTTTCAATCACGTTAACCTTAAGGTTTTTGTGAGACAGGTTTGAAGGTAAAAATTAGTTTGAAAAGGAATTTTCATTTATTTTGAAAAGTTATTTTTTTCTTTTTTTTTTTTAAGAAAACAAAAATTTTGAAACCAGATTAAGTGTTTTTCAAGAGGATAATAAGTTTGAGAAGTAGAAGTTTTGAAAAACAGATTAGAATCTATAATTATTTGAAATTTGAGTTAGATTCGAATTTGACAAAAGTTAATTTGAATTTGAATTTCAGAAATTGGCTTCCAGGTCTTGGCGAGGCACTAGGCCTTCTTTGGCCGAAGCCTTATGGGATCATCCACCCTTTCCTTGACAAAGCCTTTTAATGAAATTTCACTTTCAAATTAAATTAGGTCATTTTCTGGTCTAACTAGCTTGGATCTTGGATCGGTAGCTTCGGCTAGTTCCGCCAAATTGGCTTCCCTAACGTACTATCATCTCACCTCCACCCAATACTATGTTTTCAAGTTTCAAGTAATTTCGTCCTTAAATCTAAGTATTACTTAAATCTAAGCATGGCAATTTGTAAGAAATTAAATAAACAAGCAATCAAAAGAAATTATCTAATTATAAAAATTGTTTTGATTTTGGCTCCCCCTGGACTAAAGCCTCTGTATGGGTTAGGCAAGATGTGAATCTTGTCCTTGGGAATCCAAAATTGATTTGAACCAGTTGGTTTAGTCAGGCACAGTTTTGGCACCCATGCCTGAACCTTAGGTCTTGACTGGTTCAGTACAGCAAAGTAAGATCTTTGCCGAGATTTGGTTCTATAACCAAGTCCGGATCGGTTTAGAACAGACTTCTGTTTTCCAAGAATCATATCAAGATTCTTGGAACCAGAAGTGAATCGTTCTAAAGCTGTTCTCAAGTCCTTAACTTGAGTTTTCAGGGAGGAGTTCTCTGATTCAAGTTTTTCAACTTGATCAGGGGTTCCTTCCTGAATTTTCTCAGTTAAGGATTTAGACTCAGCTCCCTCTTTCAAGAGTTTTACTTCCTGTCGGAGGGACTCGATTCGGAGTTTGGCTTTCGCCAAATCTCGGGATAGATATGAGATAAGAGAATTTAATTGCAATTTTGAAAAGCCCGTTACCTTTATTTCGCCGTCGTCGGAGAATGTCAGCTTGCCGTCGTCCCGGTCCGAGTCTGAGTCAGTCTCGATTTGATCTGAAGCGGTCAGGGCTAGAAGATTGGACTGAGGTGCTTCTTCTTCTTCTTCTGAGGAAGACTCGTCCCAGGTTGCTTGGAGTGCCTTCTTCTTTCTGTTCTTTTTGGACTCCTTTAGACTTGGACATTCAGTCTTGTAGTGGCCCTTCTTCTTGCATTCGTAGCAGGTTACGTTGGGCTTGTATTTGTCAGTTGCTGGTTCAGCTGGTTCATCCTTTCTTCGGCTTGTTCTCTGTGTGTTGGCTTGGTTCTTCAATTTTTTGTAGTAGTTTCGAGCTAGCCGGACCAGTTCAGATTGATCTTCTTCTTGATCTTCTATTTCTGAATCTGAGGTAGATTCGGGTTCAACTTGAGTTTTCTTCTTAGTTGTCCTTCCTGTTTTTCCTGCAAAGAAAGCTATACTTTTCTCGGCCAAATTGCAGTTAGTCTGTTCATGAAGTTCAAGTTCAGAAAATAACTCATCTAACTTAATTTTTGAAAGATCCCTAGAGACCTTGTATGCATCTACCATAGATGCCCACAAGGTGGTCCTAGGAAACGCGTTTAGGGCATACCTTATAAGATCACGGTTTTGAACCTGGTGACCTATTGCGTGAAGACCGTTCATCAATTCCTGGATTCTAGCATGGAGCTGGGCTGCTGTCTCGTTGTCTGCCATCTTGATGGTGAAGAGCTTGTTCAGTAGCAGATCCCGTTTGCTGATCCTTGTATCTGAAGTTCCTTCGTGGAGCTCGATCAGTTTACCCCATAGCTCCTTGGCACTGTTGAAAGGGCCTACGCGGTTCAGCTCCTCTTTCGTTAGTCCGCATTGGAGGGTCTGAGTTGCTTTGGCGTCAGCTTCGATTTTGCGTTTGAGGGCAGTGTCCCACTCTGAGTAGTTCTGTGGTACGCCTTCAGCATTTGTGGGAATCATCAGTCCAGACTGGATGATTATCCACATATCCACCTGAGTTTTCAGGTGGACCTCCATTCGACTTTTCCAGTAAGGAAAGTCTTCTCCACTGAAAAGTGGAGGTCTGGCGGTGCTAAAGCCTTCTTGGATGGCCATTTGTTCTGAAATTGTGAACAAAAAAACAAGAATATTCCAAAACTTGGTCTTGGATTAGTAGTGCGGGAAGTAAAGAAATAAAAACAATTTCAAGGGGTGTTGCACCAACCTTGAAAGAAAAATTCGAACGAAAATTTTAAAAAAAATGAGAGAGAAAAACGAATGAAATCCGAAAAATTTTCAAACTGGTGGTTGCACCAAGTTTGAATTCCCCGCTCTGATACCACTTGTTGGATCGAGAAAGACCGATAGAGGGGGGGTGAATATCGGAAAATGTTCGGATTTAAAAGAAAGAGCAGTTACGCAGCGGAATAAAATCAAACAACGCAGACACCAGTAGTTTACTTGGTTCGGAGCCTGGGTCGACTCCTACTCCAAGGCCCACGGTCGTTGACCGTTTACTTTGGGCAATTCTATAATGCGCAAAACGGTTACAGAGTAAGATTACAAAAATGACTGTAAATAGAGAGTTACACTCTATTTTACCAACTCCCGGTTGTAGATCGAGTTTCGGTGCAGCGGGAGGTCGATGGCGCTACGGACTTGAGTTGGGAAGTTCCTGGAGCAGAGCGTAGTCGTCAGAGCGTTTGGAAGCGTTGAATGAAAGCGGTGTTGAAGCTCGGTGTCGAGGGGTGCTATTTATAGCACCTAGGGGCGCCCTGGTCGTCGAGGGCGCCCTGCCACGTGTCTCCCGATCCGTGCTTCGCTCGGTCAAGCCTTATCGCACCAGAATAGGGATGAGGTTTGACCTCTGGGGCGCCCTGGTCGCAGAGGGCGCCTCGGTTGACTTTTTCCGCGCAGAAGACTCGGCTGTGGATAGAGCTGAGGCTTCGCAGAGAGAGAGCTGGAGGCGCCTTGGCTGCTGAAGGCGCCTTCACTGACGAAGGCGCCTTCGCTGCTGAGGGCGCCTTGCCCAGTAAGCAGCTGAAGCCCATTTGCTTCGTTTGGTTCTAGTTCACCTTGAGGGCGCCCTGGACACTTAAGGCGCCTTACTCAGCTGTTGCCTCACTCCTTTGAGGCTCTCTGAGTTGCAGACACACGTCCCTTTGGTCCTGCATCAAGGGTTAGTCCAAAACACAACAAAACAATAATTTTATACAGCCTTAGCTGTCTTGGTTCTGACTTTGGTCTCCAAAATGGAGCCCTAGGTCGAACCGACGCCTAATGTTCCCTCAAGGGGAACGCGTCCTCACCTACTCCTCTCGGGAGAGTTTTACCTGGTGCCAACCGGATCCTCCAGTTGGACTTTTGCCCGGCAGTCCTTCGCCAGGTCTTGAGGTACCAAGCTGCCTTTCGCTTGGTGCCTAGCAGCCCTTCGCTAGGTCTTTACTTCTGGCAGCCCTTCGCCAGTGCCTAGCATTCCTTTGCTAGGGCTTTGTCCATTCTGGCAGTCCTTCGCCAGTGCCTAGCATTCCTTCGCTAGGACTTTGTCCAGTCTGGCAGTCCTTCGCCAGTGCCTAGCATTCCTTCGCTAGGGCTTTTCCTGTACACTCAAGAAACTTGTTAGGCACCAATGAACCCTTAACTTTTGAACCCTTTTGTCAATATCAAAACACAGGTTTGACTTGGGTGCAATCTGCACCAACAAAGTACTCTCCCAAAGGTTAAGTCTTTAATTTTGGTGTATGGATAGTAGGTTAATTATAATTATTTTATGCTTATAATGATATTATACTCATTGTTAAATTGATAAGGTTTGAAACTGAAGAAGAGACACAGACTAATAATGATAGATATCTTGAAGTGGGTTTGGTAAGAAATTCCATAGATGCTTGGAGTCATTGCATCCGTGGAGAGGACCAGATATTCAAGGATGCTACAGAATTTCGAAAATGTGCTAAAAATTATGCAGTTGCTATGAGACGATCGTTTTTGTATAAAAAGAATGATAATAAGAAGGTTATTCTTGTATGTAGCGAAAACAACTGTTCTTGGAGAATATATGCTTCAAGACATAAAGCTGACAAACTTTTTGGCATTAGAAAATGCAATCTAATACATACTTGTGGAGATGACAATCTTCGTAGTAGAGGACATCCTAAAGCTGATGCTGCCTGGGTTTCCAATGTTGTGATGGATAGATTGAGGGGAGAGGCCTCGTATCGACCATGCACAATGTTGAAAGATATTCATAGAGATTATGGGGTCGAGCTTAATTACAACAGAGTTTGGAAAGGGAAGGAATTGGCAATGCATGACATTCATGGTGCAGAGGAGGGGTCTTATGATAGATTACGATGGTATTGTAGTGCTATCAAAGAAACTAATCCTGGAAGTTTTGTCGAGTGTGAAATTGATCATTGTGGTAATAAATTTAAACGGTTATTCATCTGCTTCAATGCATGTGCAATTGGTTTTATCAATGGATGTAGACCCTTGGTTTTCTTAGATGGCACTCACATAAAGAATAAATACAAAGGATGCATTTTGGTTGCTGTGGCAAAGGATGCTAATGATGATCTTTTCACATTAGCATATTCAGTTGTAGATGCTGAAAATCATAATAATTGGGGATGGTTCTGTTTCCAACTTAAAAGTGTCCTGCTTTCGCATTCCTATATTGAGTTCCATGAGTTCACCTTTTTTTCTGATAGACATCCTGGGATAATCAAGGCTATTCAGATAATATTCCCAGATAGTCATCATGCCTACTGTTTGAGGCATTTGGTAGACAATTTCGTGAAACAGGTTTGGCTAATGACATATTTGTGTTAGGAAAACATTGCTTTTTGAATAATACTAGTTTATGTACTATTTTTTTGTTATTTGAATGTAGGTCATGCGAAGGTACCCACTTCATAACAAAAAATATTGGTCATCTATTTTCAAAAAAGCTGCATATGCCCTATCGACACAAGAATTTGAAGAATATGTTAACATGATAGTAGGGTCAATGCCACTTGCCAAAGACTTTATAGTATCTTCGTGTCCAGAAAGTTGGGCAAATGCATATTTTCTAGGAAATCGGTGGGGTGTCATGAATAATAACATAGCTGAGTCTTGGAATAATTGGGTTAAAGCAGCACGATTTCTTCCTATCGTGGCCATGGTCGATCATATACGGATTCAAATTATGGATATGATGCACAGACGACGTGAAGCAACAATGGAGATGGTTAAAAGATTGAGTCCATCAAAGGAGAATGCTCTTGCAAAAACATATGCTGAATCTCGTAGTTTGATAGTGCGCAAGGCATGTGGTTGGAGTTTTGAAGTTGTGGATGGGAATAAATCATTTGCTGTTGATTTGTCTGCTCGGACTTGTTCGTGCAAAGCATGGCAGATTAATAGGTTTCTATGCAAACATGCATGTTCAGCAATAGAGTCAAAGTCATTATCAGTATATGATTTCTGTGACAAGTACTTTAAAATAGAGTTGTATCGTGAAAGCTACAAAGGAATCGTAAATCCGATCCCTACATGTCATATGTCTGAGTACAATTTCGAGCAGCAATTTGTAATCAATGCTCCCATTGTTCGAAGCCAACCAGGCAGAAGAAGAACTCAAAGGATACATTCGCAAGTCGAAAAACGTGTGACAAAGTGTGGTCGGTGTCATGGGCGAGGTCATAACCGACGTAGTTGCAAAGAAGCCATTAACTAACTCTACTTTTATTTTGTGAAAATAGTATGGAACTGTTTGATTTACAAGTAAAATATTGTATTCTGAAATTTCTTTTAATGAGCATGTATATTTGATCTCTAATACATTTTCCAATTTACAGGAAAAAGAGGATGATAGAACAAGCAAGAAGCAAGGATGTACCTAAGAGAAGGAGTACTCGAACCAGTGCAATTATTCAGGGCGTGCTCTTGGTGTAATGGTCCTTTAATATTATGTTATGTTAGTGATGTTTATGTACCGGGAACTGTTTATGTAATGTGGGCTTGATACTAGTTGATGTTTAAGCTTGGTGTGATATCTGTATTTCATAGTTTTGGTAAATGACTCGTATTTGTTGTTGTTATTGTGTTAGTTCAGTTGTGAACATGAATGTTAGTTCAGTTATGAAACTTAATGCTTTTGATATATATTCTTTATTGTGTGAGTTTAGTTATGAAACTGAATGTTTGTTCAGTTATGAAAATAAATGTTTGTTCAATTATAAAACTCATTGTTATGATTTGTGTACTCTTTATGTGCATGACATATGTGGGATATACAAATGAGATGCTGTCAGAATTTCAGCAGAAATTGAGTACAGATCAGCAGAAATTGAGTACAAATTGACGAAAATCGAGTACAAGGTTAGAAAACCTATACCTCTCTCATGGTCTTAATGCAAAGTCCATTGTAGTTGAGTCGAAAGTTAGGAAAACAAGATAGGATCATGATATATGCCCTATTATTTGACAATCCAAGAGTTGGCAAGGCCATGGGGATTTTGAGTACAAATTGATGCAATCTCGGTACACATTGGCTGAAATCGAGTACAAATCAGCCCAAATTGAGTACATATTGATGAAAATCGAGTACAAGGATAGGAAACCTATACCTCTCTCATGATCATGATGCAAAGTCCAATGTAGTTGAGTCGAATGTTAGGAAAACAAGATAGGATCATGATATATGCCCTATTATTTGACAATCCAAGAGTTGGCAAGGCCATGGGGATTTTGAGTACAAATTAATGCAATCTCGGTATACATTGGCTGAAATCGAGTACAAATCAGCCCAAATTGAGTATAAATTTATGCAAATCGAGTACAAGGTTAGAAAACATATGTAACGCCCGCTTTTTTTTCCTAAAGCGGCGTTACGCTGACATACTTAAGGCATGTAACATCATACTACAGCGGAATAACTTAACCTTACATATACATGCCCCTACTACCATCCCTAATATAATGACATGGAACTTAACATATGAACGTCATGCTTAACATCATATCATAACATGCTTAACATCATACCATCAGGTTCATATCATATCATACTTGACATCTTATCATAAAGTTCCATAAGTCACTATTCGAGCATATAGGTAGCAAAAAATAAAGTTCTTAGCATAAACGGTTAACACATTCGATTTCATGGGCCAAGTCACCATCACACACATATTTCAGGCCCTCCTGCTGCTTCCTCGTTATCCCCTTGCATGATCTGCGGTATAAGGAAAGAAGATTATAAGCACACAGGCTTAGTAAGACTCTTTCCTACTCACTAAAACATTCGTCATTTCATCATCTCATAATGAGCACATAAAACATTAACATACTTGGTGCTCTACTTTGAACATAACATCTTACATCACTTATCGTATACATAGCATGGCATGAACATAAGCATAGTAGACATTCTAAGCATGACATAACTCATAAACATAGTAGACATTCCAAGCATGGCATAAATCATAAACATAGTAGCATGACATCTTTCATGACATAAATCATAAACATAGTAGCATGGCATCTTTCATGGCATAAATCATAAACATAGTAGCATGACATCTTTCATGGCATAAATCATAAACATAGTAGCATGGTATCTTTCATGGCATAAATCATAAACATAGTAGCCTGGCATCATGCCTATCATAGCATATGAACATCTTCCTAACATAATCATGGCATAGATCATTCATTCTCATGCATACTTCTTAACATGAAACGTAAGCATATCATCTTATCAACATAGCATAATGCATAACATGAATGGATGCATGAGTGGAATGCATATACATAAGGATGCTTAACTTTTAAAACATACTTTTAAATGCTTAAACATCATCATCATAACATCATTTGGGGTCCCCGGCTTGTACCACATACATACATCATAGCGCGCATCCCTAGTAAATCCGAGGTAGCTAGCCCCGACCTACTAGGGTAAGGACAGCATAATCGGTAGTCCCCGAACCGAGGCGCTTCTTAAGGAGCCCATCCCTGTTGCACAGCTCCGGTAGTGCCAGAACCGTGGACAGCTACGGTAGTCCAAAACCGGGGCGTTCTTAAGGTGTCCATCCCTTGGACCCATACTTCGGTCCGGTACAAGCCCATACATAAAGTAAAATACTTTTCATGCTTCATCATGCATATGGCATTCATGGCATACTTATCATAGCATAACTTGTTACGGCTCGGCCCGTCTACCGGCCCATTTACCGGTCCTCTCGACCGTCGTACCGTCGACCATCGACCGTGCCGTTTAGCATATTTATGCCTTAAAGGCATAAGCATCATCTTTCATTCATCATACTTGCCATTCATCATTTTCATTCTTAGACATGGTGTATGTACACATCATTCATAGAGCATGGCATACATTCGTATACATGGCATATCATTCATAACATGGCATATCATTCATAAACATGGCATATCATGCATAACCATGGCATATCATTCATAATCATGACATATCATTCGTAAACATGGCATATCATTCATAACATGGCATATCATTCATAAACATGGCATATCATGCATAACCATGGCATATCATTCATAAACATGGCATATCATTCGTAAACATGGCATATCATTCATAACATGGCATATCATTCATAAACATGGCATCTCATCCATAAACATGACATATCATGCATAACCATGGCATATCATTCATAAACATGGCATCTCATTCGTAAACATGGCATATCATTCATAACATGGCATATCATTCATAACATGACATATCATCCATAAACATAAATCACATCTTACCATAGGGCCATTGGGACCCTTACTTGAAATAAATCTTAACTTTTACCCTATTAACCCTTATATGGCCGAAACTTGTGGAGTCCCATGGCCATGTGAAAATTCACACAATCACCATCCATCATCCTTATATCATGGCAACACATAAACATAAGTTGAAGTTAAAGACTCAACCCCAATCCTTGGGTCCTTGGGGTTGGCCGAACCATACGGGGCCTCTAGGGTACCCCAAAAATTCCCAAAATTTATACTTAACCTCTACACATCATGAGGGAACATTAAATGACATTATCCTGATTTTTAGCATAATTATAGACCTTTGAAACATGATGGCCGAAACTCTTGAACTTAAGGTTTTGGGTTTTGCTTCTTTCATGTTGGCCGAAACCCTAGGGTGTCCTAGGGTACTCCAAAAATTCCCAAAAATTATACTTAACTTCTAAACATCATAAGGGAATATTAAATAACATTATCATGATTTTTAACATATTTATAGTCATTTAAAACATAGTGGCCGAAACCCTTGAACTTAAGGTTCTGGGTTTTGCTTCTTTCATGTTGGCCGAAACTCTAGGGTGTCCTAGGGTACTCCAAAAATTCCCAAAAATTATACTTAACTTCTAAAAATCATAAGGGAACATTAAATAACATTATCATGATTTTTAACATATTTATAGACATTTAAAACATAGTGTCCGAAACCCTTGAACTTAAGGTTCTGGGTTTTGCTTCTTTCATGTTGGCCGAAACTCTAGGGTGTCCTAGGGTACTCCAAAAATTCCCAAAAATTATACTTAACTTCTAAACATCATAAGGGAACATTAAATAACATTATCATGATTTTTAACATATTTCTAGACATTTAAAACATAGTGGCCGAAACCCTTGAACTTAAGGTTCTGGGTTTTGCTTCTTTCATGTTGGCCGAAACTCTAGGGTGTCCTAGGGTACTCCAAAAATTCCCAAAAATTACACTTAACTTCTAAACATCATAAGGGAACACTAAATAACATTATCATGATTTTTAGCATAATTATGGACCTTTAAAACATGCTGGCCGAAACCTTTGAACATAGGAACCTTGATTTTGTTTCCCTTCAACATTAAATCCGAAAACTAACCCATATATCATGCCAAAAATCATGGAAATCATAGGTAACTATTATACCACAGGTGAGGGAGTCTTACCTTAGATTTCTTGATTTTTCGAACCTTGAAAGAGGAGAAGGAAGAGGACTTGGTATCTCTTGACCACAACTAGACCTTGTCACCTTGTAGGAACTTTAGATCTTGAGAGATGAGACCTCTTGTGAAGTTTTCCCCAAGGAATTCCTCCCTTTGGTGCTCGGAAAGAATGAGGGATGAAGTGGAGAGGAAATGCAATTGATTGAGAGAAGAAGTAACTCCCAAAACTCCTCTCATTATAACCCATCAAGGAGGCAATGAAGAGCCTCTCCATGACTCTTCACCTCCTTTTACCTCTTAACTATCCTCCACTTCTATTACTCATAAGAATTCCTTGCTAGGTGAGTTGGTTCAAGCATTCTTGGTTGTACAAGAGGTCCAAGGTTCAATCCTTGGCCCATGCACATTTATTTTTATTTTTATTTTCATTTCATTTATTTTATTACTTTATTTTATAATTCCGAAAATCCCCCCTAAAATCACCCATAATTATACTAATATTCCTAAATAAAATTCTTTTATATTTATATTAATTTTACCTAATTTATATTAATTTTTACCTAATTAATACCTTTTTTTGGAGCCCATTTAAAGCTCATTTGTACTTAGTTTTCTCAATTTAAATGAGAAAACATGGATTTCTAGGCCCAATTTTACATAATTATTTCTGGGCCCCTCGGAAAATTATCTAGACATGCTCAATATTTTAAGAAAATATTAAGAGAATTTTCTGGGTCGTTACAATCCCCCATACCTCTTGAAAGTTCGTCCTCGAACTTAGAATAATTCCGGGTACTTGCGCCTCATTTCGTCCTCGCGTTCCCAAGTAGCTTCCTCGAACCGCTGGCTTCGCCATAAGATCTTGACTAGAGGTACCTCCTTATTCCTCAGCTTCTTGACTTCCCTATCCAAAATCTGGATGGGTCTGCTCTCATAACTTAGGTCCTCTTGTACTTGTACTATCTGCAGCTCGATCACTTGGTCCATATTCGGGATACACTTTTTAAGCAGGGATACGTGGAATACGTTATGGATAGCTGACATCTCCGGAGGCAGCTCCAACTCATATGCCACCTTACCAACTCTTTTCAGAATTAAGTATGACCCCACATATCTCGGACTCAGCTTTCCTTTCTTCCCAAATCTTGTCACCCCTTTCATAGGAGCCACTTTAAGAAATACCAGATCTCCAACATTAAATTCCAATGGTCTGCGCCGGACATCGGCATAACTCTTCTGCCGGCTCTGAGCAGTTTCTATCCGTTGTCGAATATTTTGAATAGCTCGGGTGGCGCTGTCAATAACATCCGTTGCGAGCCCCATCTCCTTCTTTTCCCCACTCTCGTACCAACATATCGGAGATCTACATCTCCTGCCATACGAGGCTTCATAAGGTGTCATTCCTATAGTAGCTTGGTAGCTATTGTTGTAAGCGAATTCCGCCAAGCATAGATATCGACACCAACTTCCCTTGAAATCCAGGGCACAAGCTCTCAACATATCCTCTAATATTTGATTCACCCGTTCAGGTTGCCCGTCAGTCTGCGGATGAAAGGCGGTGCTAAATCGCAATTTGGTGCCGAGAGACTTCTGAACGCATTCTCAAAAATGCGAAGTAAAACGACCATCTCTATCTGAGATAATGGTCTTGGGAACTCCATGAAGTCTGATTACTTCCTTAACATATTATTGAGCTAGTATCCTTAATCGCTCTATGCTGTGATTATATGCACACATCATACTTATATGTTATCATAATTATGGGTAAACCATAGTAGTATGCCTCCGATATATTAGTTCACTACATGAGCTATGAGTTATATTGATAATAATCTTATATTAGTACATGCTCTCATATTATCATCATTTGCCTCATATAATTTGATACCATTGGGTGACACGATAGATACTTTGTTGTTAATATCAGGTTCATGGGCATAAGATTGAAATACACACTCGACAACTAGTACTAGTACTAACTTAAAACTTATTAATTCACAACCTAACCAAACTCAATGGAATAGATGGGCTGTCATTATGCCCATAACAAAGAACATCATGGCAGTCACTGCCACTCCTTCATTCATCTCTCCCTGGCCTACCTCAGGATTTTTCACTGTCTCCATCGGATCCTCTTCCTCTATCTCGGGAATCTCCTCAGCCACCTCAGGATCTCCTCCAAACATCCCGGGATCTTCCTCCCACATCTCGAGCATCTCGGGGTCCTGTCCGAACACCTCGAGATCGTCCTCGCTCATTGGGTCCTCCTCGAACATCTCCAGCATCTCGGGGTCCTCCGCGAATGGCTCGGGGTCCTCCGCGTACATCTCAGGATCCTCTTCGGGGGTCCTCCTCTAATGGCTCGGGATCCTCTTCGTACATCTCCGGATCTTCTTCCGAGTCCCCCAGGTCCTCCGGGAACTCATGGCGGAGAAGCTGTCTACATAATTCCGTATAGCAGATACGGCATCCGTGCTGCCCCCAAATCTGATGAGCCACCACTCTCGCCCGGTTGGGCAATGAACGAAGTAGAGCCCCGATCCGATGATCATCCACAACTGGAAATCCCTCCTGCTCCAATTTCCAGAACAGCCGGTCCAATTTCCCAATATTGCCCTGGACTCCAAGGACCGGGCTATACTCCACCTCCCCTAACTGCTCCAGCAACTCCCCACTCCGCCCCTGATAACCACTCCTGGTGCCAATCTCGTGCGTCATCTGGAATTGGAAAAACACAGTCGGTACGGAACTGACAAAAAAACTAGTACAAAACTAGTTTCTCTTTTTTTTTCAATTCACAAATAATACAGAGAGAAGCACGCAAGATATCACTCCTATAAGTTCCTATCTATACATATTCCTACCCCTATATTATTCTAAATATCTAATTCCTAAAATAAGATAAAGCATCATTCATCGTTACTTATCGTAACGTACTTTTCATCATCAATACCGTTCATACTTGCATATTCTATAGTCATAGGTATCATCCTTCTAGAATCATAATAGAACATAAAATACACTTAAAGATACTTACTTGGAAGCTGCAGGAGAGGGCTTGATGTGTGTGTAGTGAGATGGTAACGGCTCTGATACCAACCTATAACGCCCGCTTTTTTTTTTCCAAAAGCGGCGTTACGCTGACATACTTAAGGCATGTAACATCATACTGCAGCGGAATAACTTAACCTTACATATACATGCCCCTACTACCATCCCTAATATAATGACATGGAACTTAACATATGAACATCATGCTTAACATCATATCATAACATGCTTAACATCATACCATCAGGTTCATATCATATCATACTTGACATCTTATCATAAAGTTCCATAAGTCACTATTCGAGCATATAGGTAGCAAAAATAAAGTTCTTAGCATAAACGGTTAACACATTCGATTTCATGGGCCAAGTCACCATCACACACATATTTCAGGCCCTCCTGCTGCTTCCTCGTTATCCCCTTGCATGATCTGCGGTATAAGGAAAGAAGACTATAAGCACACAGGCTTAGTAAGACTCTTTCCTACTCACTAAAACATTCGTCATTTCATCATCTCATAATGAGCACATAAAACATTAACATACTTGGTGCTCTACTTTGAACATAACATCTTACATCACTTATCGTATACATAGCATGGCATGAACATAAGCATAGTAGACATTCTAAGCATGGCATAACTCATAAACATAGTAGACATTCCAAGCATGGCATAATTCATGGCATAAATCATAAACATAGTAGCATGACATCTTTCATGGCATAAATCATAAACATAGTAGCATGACATCTTTCATGGCATAAATTATAAACATAGTAGCATGGCATCTTTCATGGCATAAATCATAAACATAGTAGCCTGGCATCATGCCTATCATAGCATATGAACATCTTCCTAACATAATCATGGCATAGATCATTCATTCTCATGCATACTTCTTAACATGAAACGTAAGCATATCATCTTATCAACATAGCATAATGCATAACATGAATGGATGCATGAGTGGAATGCATATACATAAGGATGCTTAACTTTTAAAACATACTTTTAAATGCTTAAACATCGTCATCATAACATCATTTGGGGTCCCCGGCTTGTACCACATACATACATCATAGCGCGCATCCCTAGTAAATCCGAGGTAGCTAGCCCCGACCTACTAGGGTAAGGACAGCATAATCGGTAGTCCCCGAACCGAGGCGCTTCTTAAGGAGCCCATCCCTGTTGCACAGCTCCGGTAGTGCCAGAACCGTGGACAGCTACGGTAGTCCAAAACCGGGGCGTTCTTAAGGTGCCCATCCCTTGGACCCATACTTCGGTCCGGTACAAGCCCATACATAAAGTAAAATACTTTTCATGCTCATCATTCATATGGCATTCATGGCATACTTATCATAGCATAACTTGTTACGGCTCGGCCCGTCTACCGGCCCATTTACCGGTCCTCTCGACCGTCGTACCGTCGACCATCGACCGTGCCGTTTAGCATATTTATGCCTTAAAGGCATAAGCATCATCTTTCATTCATCATACTTGCCATTCATCATTTTCATTCTTAGACATGGTGTATGTACACATCATTCATAGAGCATGGCATACATTCGTATACATGGCATATCATTCATAACATGGCATATCATTCATAAACATGACATATCATGCATAACCATGGCATATCATTCATAATCATGGCATATCATTCGTAAACATGGCATATCATTCATAACATGGCATATCATTCATAAACATGGCATATCATGCATAACCATGGCATATCATTCATAAACATGGCATATCATTCGTAAACATGGCATATCATTCCTAACATGGCATATCATTCATAACATGGCATATCATGCATAACCATGGCATATCATTCATAAACATGGCATCTCATTCGTAAACATGGCATATCATTCATAACATGGCATATCATCCATAAACATAAATCACATCTTACCATAGGGCTATTGGGACCCTTACTTGAAATAAATCTTAACTTTTACCCTATTAACCCTTATATGGCTGAAACTTGTGGAGTCCCATGGCCATGTGAAAATTCACACAATCACCATCCATCATCCTTATATCATGGCAACACATAAACATAAGTTGAAGTTAAAGACTCAACCCCAATCCTTGGGTCCTTGGGGTTGGCCGAACCATACGGGGCCTCTAGGGTACCCCAAAAATTCCCAAAATTTATACTTAACCTCTACACATCATGAGGGAACATTAAATTACATTATCCTAATTTTTAGCATAATTATAGACCTTTGAAACATGATGGCCGAAACTCTTGAACTTAAGGTTCTGGGTTTTGCTTCTTTCATGTTGGCCGAAACCCTAGGGTGTCCTAGGTACTCCAAAAATTCCCAAAAATTATACTTAACTTCTAAACATCATAAGGGAATATTAAATAACATTATCATGATTTTTAACATATTTATAGACATTTAAAACATAGTGGCCGAAACCCTTGAACTTAAGGTTCTGGGTTTTGCTTCTTTCATGTTGGCCGAAACTCTAGGGTGTCCTAGGTACTCCAAAAATTCCAAAAAATTATACTTAACTTCTAAAAATCATAAGGGAACATTAAATAACATTATCATGATTTTTAACATATTTATAGACATTTAAAACATAGTGGCCGAAACCCTTGAACTTAAGGTTCTGGGTTTTGCTTCTTTCATGTTGGCCGAAACTCTAGGGTGTCCTAGGGTACTCCAAAAATTCCCAAAAATTATACTTAACTTCTAAACATCATAAGGGAACATTAAATAATATTATCATGATTTTTAACATATTTCTAGACATTTAAAACATAGTGGCCGAAACCCTTGAACTTAAGGTTCTGGGTTTTGCTTCTTTCATGTTGGCCGAAACTCTAGGGTGTCCTAGGGTACTCCAAAAATTCCCAAAAATTACACTTAACTTCTAAACATCATAAGGGAACACTAAATAACATTATCATGATTTTTAGCATAATTATGGACCTTTAAAACATGCTGGCCGAAACCTTTGAACATAGGAACCTTGATTTTGTTTCCCTTCAACATTAAATCCGAAAACTAACCCATATATCATGCCAAAAATCATGGAAATCATAGGTAACTATTATACCACAGGTGAGGGAGTCTTACCTTAGATTTCTTGATTTTTCGAACCTTGAAAGAGGAGAAGGAAGAGGACTTGGTATCTCTTGACCACAACTAGACCTTGTCACCTTGTAGGAACTTTAGATCTTGAGAGATGAGACCTCTTGTGAAGTTTTCCCCAAGGAATTCCTCCCTTTGGTGCTCGGCAAGAATGAGGGATGAAGTGGAGAGGAAATGCAATTGATTGAGAGAAGAAGTAACTCCCAAAACTCCTCTCATTATAACCCATCAAGGAGGCAAATGAAGAGCCTCTCCATGACTCTTCACCTCCTTTTACCTCTTAACCATCCTCCACTTCTATTACTCATAAGAATTCCTTGCTAGGTGAGTTGGTTAAAGCATTCTTGGTTGTACAAGAGGTCCAAGGTTCAATCCTTGACCCATGCACATTTATTTTTATTTTTATTTTCATTTCATTTATTTTATTACTTTATTTTATAATTCCGAAAATCCCCCCTAAAATCACCCATAATTATGCTAATATTCCTAAATAAAATTCTTTTATATTTATAATAATTTTATCTAATTTATATTAATTTTTACCTAATTAATACCTATTTTTGGAGCCCATTTAAAGCTCATTTGTACTTAGTTTTCTCAATTTAAATGAGAAAACATGGATTTCTAGGCCCAATTTTACATAATTATTTCTGGGCCCCTCGGAAAATTATCTAGACATGCTCAATATTTTAAGAAAATATTAAGAGAATTTTCCGGGTCGTTACAACATATACCTCTCTCATGATCTTGATGCAAAGTCCATTGTAGTTAGAGTCCAAGGTTAGGAAACCTATACCTCTCTCATGGTCTTGATGCAAAGTCCATTGTAGTTGAGTCGAAGGTTAGGAAAACAAGATAGGATCATGATATATGCCCTATTATTTGACTATCTAAGAGTTGGCAAGGCCATTGAGATTTTGAGTACAAATTGATACAATCTCGGTACACATTGGCTGAAATCGAGTACAAATCAGCCCAAATTGAGTACATATTGATGAAAATCGAGTACAAGGATAGGAAACCTATACCTCTCCATGATCATGATTGAAAGTCCAATGTAGTTGAGTCGAAGGTTAGGAAAACAAGATAGGATCATGATATATGCCCTATTATTTGACAATCCAAGAGTTGGCAAGGCCATGGGGATTTTGAGTACAAATTGATGCAATCTCGGTACACATTGGCTGAAATCGAGTACAAATCAGCCCAAATTGAGTATAAATTTATGCAAATCGAGTACAAGGTTAGAAAACATATACCTCTCTCATGATCTTGATTCAAAGTCCATTGTAGTTAGAGTCCAAGGTTAGGAAAACCAAGATAGGATCATGATATATGCCCTATTACCTTGGACTTTGCATCAAGACCATGAGAGAGGTAAGTGATACCTCTCTCATAATCCTATCTTGGTTTTCCTAACCTTGGACTCTAACTACAATGGACTTTGCATCAAGATCATGAGAGAGGTATATATTTTCTAACCTTATACTCGATTTGCATAAATTTATACTCAATTTGGGCTGATTTGTACTCGATTTCAGCCAATGTGTACCGAAATTGCATCAATTTGTACTCAAAATCCCCATGGCCTTGCCAACTCTTGGATTGTCAAATAATAGGGCATATATCATGATCCTATCTTGTTTTCCTAACCTTCGACTCAACTACAATGGACTTTGCATCAAGACCATGAGAGAGGTAAGTGATACCTCTCTCATGATCTTATCTTGGTTTTCCTAGCCTTGGACTCTAACTACAATGGACTTTGCATCAAGATCATGAGAGAGGTATATGTTTTCTAACCTTGTACTCGATTTGCATAAATTTATACTCAATTTGGGCTGATTTGTACTCGATTTCAGCCAATGTGTACCCAAATTGCATCAATTTGTACTCAAAATCCCCATGGCCTTGCCAACTCTTGGATTGTCAAATAATAGGGCATATATCATGATCCTATCTTGTTTTCCTAACCTTCGACTCAACTACAATGGACTTTGCATCAAGACCATGAGAGAGGTAAGTGATACCTCTCTCATGATCCTATCTTGGTTTTCCTAACCTTGGACTCTAACTACAATGGACTTTGCATCAAGATCATGAGAGAGGTATATGTTTTCTAACCTTGTACTCGATTTGCATAAATTTATACTCAATTTGGGCTGATTTGTACTCGATTTCAGCCAATGTGTACCGAAATTGCATCAATTTGTACTCAAAATCCCCATGGCCTTGCCAACTCTTGGATTGTCAAATAATAGGGCATATATCATGATCCTATCTTGTTTTCCTAACCTTCGACTCAACTACAATGGACTTTGCATCAAGACCATGAGAGAGGTAAGTGATACCTCTCTCATGATCCTATCTTGGTTTTCCTAACCTTGGACTCTAACTACAATGGACTTTGCATCAAGATCATGAGAGAGGTATATGTTTTCTAACCTTGTACTCGATTTGCATAAATTTATACTCAATTTGGGCTGATTTGTACTCGATTTCAGCCAATGTGTACCGAAATTGCATCAATTTGTACTCAAAATCCCCATGGCCTTGCCAACTCTTGGATTGTCAAATAATAAGGCATATATCATGATCCTATCTTGTTTTCCTAACCTTCGACTCAACTACAATGGACTTTGCATCAAGACCATGAGAGAGGTAAGTGATACCTCTCTCATGATCCTATCTTGGTTTTCCTAACCTTGGACTCTAATTACAATGGACTTTGCATCAAGATCATGAGAGAGGTATATGTTTTCTAACCTTATACTCGATTTGCATAAATTTATACTCAATTTGGGTTGATTTGTACTCGATTTCAGCCAATGTGTACCGAAATTGCATCAATTTGTACTCAAAATCCCCATGGCCTTGCCAACTCTTGGATTGTCAAATAATAGGGCATATATCATGATCGTATCTTGTTTTCCTAACCTTCGACTCAACTACAATGGACTTTACATCAAGACCATGAGAGAGGTAAGTGATACCTCTCTCATGATCCTATCTTGGTTTTCCTAACCTTGGACTCTAACTACAATGGACGTTGCATCAAGATCATGAGAGAGGTATATGTTTTCTAACCTTATACTCGATTTGCATAAATTTATACTCAATTTGGGCTGATTTGTACTCGATTTCAGCCAATGTGTACCCAAATTGCATCAATTTGTACTCAAAATCCCCATGGCCTTGCCAACTCTTGGATTGTCAAATAATAGGGCATATATTATGATCCTATCTTGTTTTCCTAACCTTCAACTCAACTACAATGGACTTTGCATAAAGACCATGAGAGAGGTAAGTGATACCTATCTCATGATCCTATCTTGGTTTTCCTAACCTTGGACTCTAACTACAATGGACTTTGCATCAAGATCATGAGAGAGGTATATGTTTTCTAACCTTATACTCGATTTGCATAAATTTATACTCAATTTGGGCTGATTTGTACTCGATTTCAGCCAATGTGTACCGAAATTGCATCAATTTGTACTCAAAATCCCCATGGCCTTGCCAACTCTTGGATTGTCAAATAACAGGGCATATATCATGATCCTATCTTGTTTTCCTAACCTTCGACTCAACTACAATGGACTTTGCATCAAGACCATGAGAGAGGTAAGTGATACCTCTCTCATGATCCTATCTTGGTTTTCCTAACCTTGGACTCTAACTACAATGGACTTTGCATCAAGATCATGAGAGAGATATATGTTTTCTAACCTTATACTCGATTTGCATAAATTTATACTCAATTTGGGCTAATTTGTACTCGATTTCAGCCAATGTGTACCGAAATTGCATCAATTTGTACTCAAAATCCCCATGGCCTTGCCAACTCTTGGATTGTCAAATAATAGGGCATATATCATGATCCTATCTTGTTTTCCTAACCTTCGACTCAACTACAATGGACTTTGCATCAAGACCATGAGAGAGGTAAGTAATACCTCTCTCATGATCCTATCTTGGTTTTCCTAACCTTGGACTCTAACTACAATGGACTTTGCATCAAGATCATGAGAGAGGTATATGTTTTCTAACCTTATACTCGATTTGCATAAATTTATACTCAATTTGGGCTGATTTGTACTCGATTTCAGCCAATGTGTACCGAAATTGAATCAATTTGTACTCAAAATCCCCATGGCCTTGCCAACTCTTGGATTGTCAAATAATATGGCATATATCATGATCCTATCTTGTTTTCCTAACCTTCGACTCAACTACAATGGACTTTGCATCAAGACCATGAGAGAGGTAAGTGATACCTCTCTCATGATCCTATCTTGGTTTTCCTAACCTTGGACTCTAACTACAATGGACTTTGCATCAAGATCATGAGAGAGGTATATGTTTTCTAACCTTATACTCGATTTGCATAAATTTATACTCAATTTGGGCTGATTTGTACTCGATTTCAGCCAATGTGTACCGAAATTGCATCAATTTGTACTCAAAATCCCCATGGCCTTGCCAACTCTTGGATTGTCAAATAATAGGGCATATATCATGATCCTATCTTGTTTTCCTAACCTTCGACTCAACTACAATGGACTTTGCATCATGATCATGAGAGAGGTATAGGTTTCCTATCCTTGTACTCGATTTTCATCAATATGTACTCAATTTGGGCTGATTTGTACTCGATTTCAGCCAATGTGTACCGAGATTATATCAATTTGTACTCAAAATCTCAATGGCCTTGTCAACTCTTAAATAGTCAAATAATAGGGCATATATCATGATCCTATCTTGTTTTCCTAACCTTCGACTCAACTACAATAGACTTTGCATAAGACCATGAGAGAGGTATAGGTTTCCTAACCTTGTACTCGATTTTCGTCAATCTGTACTCAATTTCTGCTGATCTGTACTCAATTTCGGATGAAATTCTGACAGCATCTCCTTTGTATATCCCACATATGTCATGCACATAAAGAGTACACAAATCATAACAATGAGTTTCATAACTGAACAAACATTTATTTTCATAACTGAACAAACATTCAGTTTCATAACTGAACTCACACAACAACAAATACTCAAGATTTATAGGAACTGTCTTCTATGAAACCCACTTTGCTCCAACACAGCAAGTGAAGAATATATATCACAAAACAAGTAAGAAT
The DNA here is from genome assembly GCA_024364735.1 of Boesenbergia rotunda. Taxonomy (NCBI): domain Eukaryota; kingdom Viridiplantae; phylum Streptophyta; class Magnoliopsida; order Zingiberales; family Zingiberaceae; genus Boesenbergia; species Boesenbergia rotunda. Next base: position 258,697 of record JAGFNQ010006119.1, on the reverse strand, counting down.
ACATACTCTACCTGAACACTTTGAATCTCAGATCATATCAAATGCAAGTGAAGAGCAATCAAAATCATTAAGTAAGAAATGAAACAGAATGCCGAATGCATCAGAAAAAGAAATGCCCAATAAGATCACATTGACATCACTTAGCACATAATCATGCATAATTTTTTCCACAACAAATCATCCATAATCAGCAACAAAACATCCATAATCATCCATAATCACATATTTTCCATATTTCAACAACAAAACATCCACTTTCCATAACATTCAGCAACTCACAACCATAATTACATAGGCTAAAGGTGATGAAGATGAGAATATCTGCAGATACACCAACTTACAACAAATATACGTTTTCCACCAAAATTCATAATCACATGAGATTAGAAAAGTCTACTTCTTCATAATTCCATTTTCATCTGACAGAATAATTGCTGCCATGTGTGCCCGATACGCATCCATCTTTACCTCTTTTTCATAATTCCATATTTCATCATCATCAAGCGTAGACACTCAATCCACAAACAAGTAAAAACACCACAATCGAGTGTCTCGCCTTGGTGACGACACTTTGTTTTCATTACTGTTATTTTACCAAGGTCAAAGCCTGAGAAATTTTTCATGTATCCAGCCAAAAATTCAGCCTGCAAATATTGATTCAGCTGTGAAATTTAAGTTTTAAGAGTTATTGAAATACAAATGATGAAACTTACATAAACTTTGGTTGTCCCGAAAGCAGCTGGATGAGGCTTGGAGTTCATGGTCTTGAATTTGCCTTCTCTTGTTGAATAGAATAATAGATACCAATGTCATCCATAGTTCAAGGGAAAAATAATATATCTGCATCTTGTAAATAAATCTTCATTGAGATGTTTTAATTGATTCCTTGTCACTGAAGTAAGTTTTCCAACAAATTCTTCATACTCTCCCTTCTGCAGCAATCGATTACTCTTATGTCCTTCCAATTTATGAAGGACTTCTCTCTACATATAGAAATAGAGTCATATTTCTCATTGTAAATAAAAATTAAAGAATTCATTTGTAAGGTCAAAGAACACCACAAACCTGAACACCCATGTCCATGCCAAAAATTTCAAACCCTTTCTTGACACTTTGCTTTCTTATTATTCTCATGTAACAATCAATAATTTCGGATCCAACTGGATTACGAAATAAGAATTCACAGAATTGGAGGCCATCAAGGACCACATCATCTTCCTCCCACACAACCACACTGTAAATTTGAAAATTTATATAATATTTCACTATAAAGGACTAATATTCTAGAAAAGGAAACATGTACAAGATTAACATACTCTAACTTATCTCGAGAAAGATATTCTGTTACCATCTCTCGCTCTTCATCAGTTGCTTCTTCATATCCATAAAAATTTCTCGTTTCTCTATATTTATTCATCACATCCGCAACAGCATCCCTTCCAATTGTAGCAACATCTATAGTCGTCTCTCCCTATGTAGATAGATTTAAGAACATAAGAATAAAATAGAAACACGGTTAACAATAAATAAATAAAATTAACTCTATTTTACCGTTTCCAGCACTATTGGGTCTACAATTGATGCTAACACCTCTTTGCCTGCCTTCCTCCTACGTTTAGGTGTTGTACTCGGCGGCGTAACATATATTTCAGCCTTTTTGTTCTTCATTCTGTCTGCCCTTGTCCTAACCGTCATTGCAATAGAGGACACAAATTGCTCTACTATATTCTTTTCAACCGGCACTTCAACAAACCCAGCCATTTCACCTTCAATGGAGTCTTTAACTTCAACTCTCTTGTTGTATTCTGACTCACTGATATCATCAGTCTGTGGATGTAGCTCACCACCAAACTCTTTCTCCATTGCTTCAGTATTGGCCCAACTTGTGCCAGCAATCAATCCACCACATTTAACACATTCTGAGCCCTGAAAAAATTACAAGATTCTTGTAGCAAATAAATATTTTCTCAACTTCATTTAACAAAATACTTATTTAATGATAATATTACCGAAAAATTTGCTCGCCTATGATGAAACAGTATATATCTTCATCCGAAAATGGTACAATGGATAACACCTTTTCACAATTAAAATTAAAAGGTCACTACAATTCATCATATTTGAGTATATCTACTATAAAATATGAACTTACTTTACTATAGTCAATGGAATTCAATAACCTCTCCGCTAAATCAGGTTTGTTAGGTATCTTACTTTCCCCCCAACGGAACAACCTGGGAAAAGTATGTAGCGAACGTACTACTCCAAGAGAAGGTATTCTTTCATATAATCATCCCTAAATAAATAAATTTATTAGTATAACAGAACAAAATATAATAAAAGCATACTAAAAAAACTCACCATCAATCCAACAGTTGAACCATCTAAATACTTCTTTCTGCTAACATCACCCTTTCCAATATATCTGAAAATTTGATTGCTCAAAAATCTATAAGCCGCATCTCCCCACGAATAATCAAAGAAGGTGGTCAGGTCATCAATGTATGGCATAATGAATCGAGGTGTTGAGTAGTTTGCCACAGGAAAAATGATACAATTAAACACTAAACAAATAAACATCCGAACAAAATCATCCACATCTGAGTTACTCTCTGATCCAGCTAAAGAGGATAGTCTATCATAGATTGCACTTCTGGTCACATTGCCAACTTTCCCAGAGAAATACTGAGCAACAAATTTAGACTCCAAATTCACATCTAAATCAACTGGTTGCCCTGCATAACGTAAGCCAAGAACAATGGAAAACTCTGGTGATGTAAAGGGAACAACAATATTTTCACCAAACACAAATGAATGAGATTGCAACTGAAATCTTTTTAAAATTATATCAACTCTGGAGCTGCTGATCGCCAATTTGGGCATCTTAAGTCATATACCAAATGGAGTATTTTGAATACTCTCCTTTTGCTTATCAGTCATTTTCGGTCCCACTTCATCCATCACAGCTCTAAAAAAAGTAGGTGAACACCGAAACTGAGCTTTTTTCCCACTGTTAACCTCTTTAGCATCTTTGTTATTCTTTGCTTCTTTCTTAGTCTTCACCATCTTTGATTCTGTTCAACCCTTACTCAAAATATCCAACACAATTTTAGGATTTAGACCATAAAGTAAACTGAAAATTAATCAAGTAAACATTTGCCTACTTACAAACAATAAACATTCAATTTAATAATAATAGAAAAAATTTAATATCATCATTAAACATGAACAATTGCCTATTTATCTATAGAAATGGCAATTGCTGACAATTGCCTATTTACCTCCCTCTCACCACTTATCTATAATCAAGGAATTCTTAAATTTTTAAAGAATGATGCAAATAGTATTGATAAATTGAAATCTCATAGGAATAGTAACAATATACTCATAATAGGGCGAAGTTGTACTTAATCAATCACTAATCTTTGTTTAAACGAATAGGGAAATAAGAAAGATGATAATTAGAGAGTTCCGACTAATAGATAAAAAATCTACAAAAAAATGCCTGGCTTCAACTCTATCTCCGGCGACAAAGCTTGATTCAGTCTCCTCGTTGGTGGGTTGATGGATCTACACGGCTATAATCTTGCTTCACATTGTCTCGGGAAGAAATGGGGGAGAGGAAAATGGTTGACTTGCCTTGATTTCGCTGATTAGGGTTTACGAGATTAAGTCGTCAAGAAATTTGGGAAGAAGGAAACGCCGGAGAGGAAGCTGGCTTGATTTCGCCGGTGAAGGACGCCGAGAATGTGTCGTCAAGAACTCGCGGGAGAAGGAAATTGAGGAGAGGAAGCTGGCTTGATTTCGCCGGTGAAGGACGCCGAGATTGTGTCGGGAAGAAAACAGGGGAAAACGAAGCTGCGGGAGAATAAATGCGGGAAAATCAAAAGCGGGAAAAGTAAGAAGGGTATATTAGTAAATTTATGTATTGGGGAGTTAAAACTAAAAAGTAGGGAGTTAAAACTTTTGTTTCCTTACCTGGGGAGCGGACACAAAGCCAACTTTTGGAATAGGGATTTATCTCTAATTTACCTTAAATTTTTATCCTGCAAATATTTTCAAAAATTCAAAAAAAAATATTTCAAAATTTTTCATATTTTCTAATTTTAACCTCCTATTTATAGTGATTGTATATAAATTTATATATATTCCTATATATATTTATATATATTATTTTATTCTATACATTTATTTATTATTTTTTACCATATTTTACAATGTAGCTTGCTGTAGCGGTAGATGCATATAAGCGTTAAAGTCTAGCAGTTAACGGAAAATAATACATGAATTTCCATGCAATATTTTTCTTTTTCTTCCATGATATACGAGTATGATGCTTATAACGTGGGTGATTACAGATTTTGCATTCGTTTAGTTCACTGTCTTCATTCCAATATAGCATGCTGTTATTTAAACAAAAAATCAATCTTTTCTACAGGCAACCCTAAACCTCTAACCAATTTCTTTGTATTGTAGAAGCTATCAGTCATTATGTTATCAGCAGGGAGTAACTCTGATATTAATTGACATATTTCATCATAACATCTTTCTGAAAAATGATGTTCTGCTCTTATATTTAACAACCTTGCAGTAGCTGATAACTGAGAATGGCCAGAAGAAATGTCTTCCCATAATTCTCTTTCACTAGACTTTAACATTTTATATAATTGTTGATATTCAGGTGCAGGTATTTCATCTATGTTGGAATAATCAGTTGCATTCATCGCATCTTAAACCATTGATTGCATTGCAATATCATTAGTTGATGGTTCGAGGGACGCAACAAAGGTATCAGATAATGAACCAACAGAAGAGTCAATTGATTCATATACATAAGGTTCTCCGTGACAGTACCAATTATAGTAATTTGGCATAAACCCCTCTAACCGTATCCTCGTCACAGTAGTTTATATTTCTACATTTTCTATTATTACACGGACACTTTAACTTATCACCATCCATATATTCTGGATGACTCTTAGCAAAATTCATAAATTGTTTAAGATTAGTAATAAAATCATCTCTGATAAATCCATTATCTAATAAGTTGTACATTCAAGCTTTGTTCATATACATTGTTGCCTAATCAGAATAAAATTAAATTAAATTCATTAAGATATACCTAAATTATTTTAATGAATGCAAGTATCATGGTGTTAAGTAAGATATAGCTAAATTATTAATTCTAAATACTATCTCTTATAATAAGTTCTAGAATAACATACTAAATTAACAAAATAATTAAATCATATAATAACTAAAGATACCTCATTATTAAAGACTAAAATAACAAGTAATTGCTAATTTAACAAAATTCTAATATAACAAAAAATATAAAAACAAATTATACCTGAAGATTAGATGCAAGTCGGAGAAGAGCAGCAAAAGCAATAACTTAAGAAAAAAAATTATAGTTAAAAAGTTGATGCAAGCGGGGAGACAATTCATTGGAATAGGCACGGGAAGATCAACTCATTCAAAAGTTGATGGGTTAAGGTTGGAACTAGGGTTGGAACCTTAATTAATCAACTCTAGCCGGACGCGGGCGTGTTCAGGCCAGCACTGGCCTTGGCCAGACGTGGCCGCGGCCGCGGCCAGCGCTGACCAAGTCGAGCGCAACCAGCTCTGGCCAGGCGCGGCCAGCTCTGGGCGGGAGCGGCCAGCTCTGGGCGGGAGCTGCCAGCGCACGACCAAAACTGGCCATCCACGCGCGCCCGCGGCCAGATTTGGCAGGTCGCGTACGCGCGCGGCCAGATCTGGCCGGCCGAGCCCGTGCACGGCCAGATCTGGCCGCGGCGACGATCCTGCCAGCCGACCAGAGAAAGGAGAAAAAAATACGAAACTTACCGAAGAACGAGCACACCGCGAGCGAGGGAGGAGACCGGAGGTGGCGATGACGCGGAGCAACGGAGGAGCACGGGCAAGAGGAAAAGAGGAAAGGGGATTCTACCCTAATAAAACAGTTTTTCCGACGGAATTCTTTTTCCGACGGAAATATAATTCCGTCGGGAAAAACTCATCCCACGTGAAATTTTCCGACGGAATATTATTCCGTTGGAAATTTCCGACGAAAATATATTTTCCATCGGAAATTTCCGATGAAAAAAGAATTCCGTCAGTAATTATTATTTTTCTTGTAGTGTGATGCAAGTCACCAAATGATTGGGTTAAACTTGTGCCTTCGTATCAGTTACTAGGATTCACATTAACCGCTTAGCGATAAACCATATTCAATCCTAGTTGGGTTGTAATCATAACTTCTATTAAATATCTACAATCTTCTAATAATAAATCTTATAATAAAAGTAAAAATCACAGTGTTAATTAAGATCTGGAAGCTTTAGTTGTTGAAATCTAAATGATGTACTTTCATTGTTGGAGGTTTCTAATTTTTCTAACTATCTGTTTTTTTTTCCAGAATTCAATTCTAGATTGTTATCATCCCCTAATTATATCACAAGGAGGCAAGCTGTCAAGATATCATAAGTTGCAATCATCTATTTCATACTCAAGAAAAGTTTTTTCTAACCGTAATAATAGGGAAAATGAGAAGAATTAATTCCAGTGGAAGAGATAGGCTAGTGAATAATTACTGCGGGAGCAACCATGTTCCTATAACCAAGGGATTAACTTAGTCGTTTAGGTTGAGTTTGATTAGAGGTAATATAATCCTGTTTATATATAATATAATTGAACTTGTAATATAATTTAGATTATATATTGTTGACCTTGTAATCCAGATTACAATATTTTTATTAATTTTGTAATACAGATTATATTACATTATAATTTTAAAATTATACCAAATAAAATAATTAATAATGTAATCCTGATTATTTTATAAAGCTAATTATCCCTTATCTATGATGAGCAAAGTAAACTCCAATAATCGAAATTGAACAAAGCCGGTTTTAAATTTAATCAAGGCGTAAATAATTCAACACTCTTTTTATTTCAAAAAAAATCCAAAACATATCCTTTTTTTTTCACAACCAGCTGAAAAAACATCGAAAATAAGAACACGAGTGACTCTACTTGAAGTAAATGGTCGGCCTGTCGGAGCTGGGATCCCACGAACCGGCCTCCCTCACGTACTCCATGTACCTGAAGAACTCCGGCCTCGCCGTCTCTTTCTTTGACGGTGCCTGCAGGATCCTCATCACCGGATGCGCCTTTACGTCCCTAGTAGTCTTCGACCTCTTCAGCATCGTCGACGTCGTTGCCGCCGTCGTCTCGACGTTGTTGCCGCCGTCGTCTCGACGTTCTCCGCTAAGTCGAAGGCAGGTTGCTGGGACGAGAGGCGACGGTAGCCTTGCCGGTTCCAGAGGTACGAAGCATTCGACATGGCCTTAATTAATTAGTATTAAATTGAAGAACGACGTACGTGGTTGCGATGCTTTTAAAAGAATTTGGAGTGGGTAAGGAAGGTCAAGTGTGGTTGATGAGTTGATGATCAATTGATGGACATTGTCAAAGGAGGTGTTGGCGAGTCAATTTAATCGACCAAACATGCTTATTTTATTATTGATTTAAGAACGTTTCAACGAGGAGATTTGACTTGGTTGGTTGCTATATTTATAAGTAATTGAATCCCAGCTACGACGTGTTACTCTCATCTCGAGCCGTCCATGCATATTTAAAATTAATTAGTTGAATTGAAGGTTTAGATACCTACATTATAAATAGGAAAGAACTCGAAGATATGCAACAAAACAAACATATGTAAGCTAATTATATCTGAATGGTTCAGACAATAGATAAATGTGGAGCATGTCGATCACATAGTTAGCTAGTTATTGCCCATCGCATCGGCTGAGAACTTTCTGAAATGACTCGGGGTTGGCCTTAGCCAATCTTGACCGTCGATCCAAGTGGTGTGGTTCATATACTGTGAGGCTTCATCCAATGATAACTGATGGGACCATTCAACCCGACCTGATCTGGGATTTGAACCAGGACCATAGCTTTGATATTCCCCAAAATATGCAGTCCTGCATCGTACGTATATCAATTATATATATCATTTCCAAAGATTGATGCATGAAACATATATATGATCATATTACTAGCTAATATATAAAAGTTTTATATATATGTGGCAATTAACTTAACTTACATTTGATTACTTGGATTATTCCAATCACTCCAACCTTGAGGCTGAATCGCATCAGACATGTAAGTTAAAGTAAAGATTACCCTAGAGTAGGCTCCCCATGGTCGACCTAAGATTGCAGTTCCTACTCCGGCGCCGGTGAGCTTGCAATTCAATAAGCTATACCCAGTGTCCTCTGCTGCACTTGACCGATGTTGTGCCGTGAAGGCTCCTCCATTCTCCGATACAGAGTGCAAGTGACATTTCTGATCTCAAAGATTTGTAAACTTATTTATTAAAGTCGATCTTAACAATTAAAGCTTTAATTGAACTGATCAACTCACTCGGAAAAGAGAGCGGGCATTCCCGCATATAAAGTCGGTGCCTCCTTCGATATAGCAGTTGGTGTAGTAGTGCCTACCTTCGTCATCGAGCAGGGTGTCCTGGAAGCCGACGAACTTGGAAGAGTAGAATGCAACTCGGTCACCGGCAACTCGTAGGGCTATTGCCGGGCCACCTTGACCATATGTGTTCTATTGATCAAATTAGATAAATTAATCACAAATGAAATTATGTACGTACTGATATATAAACATATAACAGGAACTAATAATGCTCATACATGGATTGTGAGGTATCTTCCCACAAAATCTGAAGCTAAGATTGAGACGGTAGGAGATTCAACAGAAATCCAGGCTTCATCATACGTTATAATGGTGGACATTGCAGTTGAACCACTCAGGGTTATAAAGGGCTTGTCGGCTGGAACTGTTACCTTCTCCCTGTAGCATGCATATAATTTTTCATCAAGTAAATTTAGCGTATAATTTCAAGTATTTGAGAAATCATAATCAGTTCGTAGAAATATAATTAAGAACCTATAAATTCCAGGTTTGACCCAAATGAAGACAGACTCAGTGTTATTTGAGGGAACAACATTAATGGCATCCTGAATCCTTGTGAAATCTCCCTTTCCAGTTTGATCTACTCTAATCAGGATGGCAGTGGAGGCATCCAAAGAACTCGAAATGGAGGCCAAGATCAAACACATTAATGAACCAAATAGGAGCACAATATCTCTTAAACTCCCCATGCTTAATTAATCCAATTGCACCAACAGACAACAATACAATTATATATATCTCACATGAATTCTCGTGCATGATTATTTAAAACCCATCAGCCACTTGATCGCTTGCCCAACAAGAATGACAGCTGACTATTGATTGGTTGATTGACTTTGAGCATATACAAAGAATTACAAGATTAAATCGACGAGATATATCTTGAGAAGACTTTTCTTTAAGTTAAGGTTTAGATAACGTAGTTGACCTAAAAAAAATATTCCAGAGCATAGAACATATATGCCTCCACACATTCTAAGCAAGATAAATTATAAATTATAGCATTCTTAATGTTGCAGGAATGGAGCTGGATTTTAACAAGGATGATCATACGGTGGGCTGAACTAGTTTTAGTTTCTTATAAGGAAATGTTCTAAAAGTCACACACGGTTTTATTGCTGTTTTGGTTGGTTATCTCATATATCATTATGATTTGATTTCAAATCAAATTAAGTTCATTGGATATATACTTGTGACACAATCAAGTTTACTCAGTCCGTTATTTTTCATTACAATTTCCATTCCTTTTCAATAATAATGTTGATGGCCAGAATCAGATGCCAACTGAAATGTGAGTGAAAAAAATAATCAGTTATACTTGGAATTTACCCAGTTGGTAAATAAAAAAAAAAGTCATGTGTCTTTAGAATTGTTGGATAATATTTCACAATCTGTTGGAGTATTTGTCTAAGTTATAGGGAATAAGCTGAATTGAAAATTACAAGAATTCAACTTCAGATTTATCTATTGAGATTACTTGAATTGATAATTTCAAACTATCCGATTGGCTTGAACTAGTTAGGCCGAACTGTTAGGTTGTTCGAGTTGCCAAAGAAGGCCCAGTTGTTCGAATGTGTTGAGTGACCCGAGTGGGTCAATCCGTTGAGTAGCCATCAAGTGCCATTGAATGATCCGAACGGGTCATGAGTACCCAAGTGGGTTGAGGTACCGAGCGGATCTAATTCCCGAGTAGTCCAAGCATGCCCTCCGCAGTAAAGTTGTGCAGTCGACTACTATTTTCAAACAAGTTGGGTATGATATTTAGGATTTTATATTTAGGGTATAAGGATTGAATTATAATATTACGTAAAAAAAATCAAATTGAATTTTTTTTAGATGGGTACAAAATATATATACAACTTAAGATCCTAACATATCATCCATCAGTATATTATCCGGTGGATATCAATAAATTTAGGATCTAAGTTTACATACATCCATAGTTTACGATCAGTTTAATATTCTTAAGCAATTATTCAATTACATCCTTGATTTTGGAAAATATCCAGAATCAAGCCCCTTTTTTTTCCCCAAAATTGCTTAAATTAATATTGAGAAAAGTCTGAATGTATCAAGCAGTCAGTTCCAAAATAGACAAACTGAGCTCATTCTTTTTTCTAGATAATCAATACAAGAATCACTTTTCAAGAAGTAAAAATTCTCCCAAACACTCCCTAAGTGTTCTAAATGTTATTGCCCCGAGGCTATGTGCAGTAGAGGGGTAATTAGTTATCGTCTCAGATATTCGCAGTTCGATCCTCAACTATGATATATTTTGTAGAATTTTTTTTTCCAAATAGAGCACAAATCTTGGGACGCTGGACTTCTCACTTCTAGATAGTCCACCGCGAATATTTTCGATTTATCCTAACAGTCGTGAAAAATTTTTATGGGACCAGATTGATCGTCCGAAGTTCGACGTTATTCAACATCGTTAATCATTTCTCAACCGTCCATCTCAAGAGCAGATCAACGATTACACATGATTTACTCACTAATAATTATAATGATAAGCAATCACCTCTAGATGTGTAATTGTCTCTGCATGATAGATTGATAATTAATATATGAGTATTGCTACATTTAGATTTGAGGGTCAAAATTTGACAAAGCCAGTGTGTTCGTCCTCCCCACACGCTAATTATAGTATTCGGATTAGTAGTCTCCGTGATTTATTTCTTCCGTATTAATTTGGAACTAGTTGATAGGGACGCTGAGGACAAGCGAATCGTCTTTTACCCCATAATTATAGTTGTAAAATTAGTTGGTTGGTAGAATCAGGTGGGAAGCGGTGCAGAGAACGACGGCAAAATCATCTCCACTCCTGACATCAAGGTGATTGATCCATATTTGGATCACGACACAAAACATATATATATATATATATATATATATATATATATATATATATATATATATATATATATATATATATATATCCTGTCAGCAA
>JAGFNQ010006119.1:0-234260 GCA_024364735.1 Boesenbergia rotunda | reverse complement strand
GTCATACTGACCTACCATACGGCCACTCATGGGTTAGTGGTTGACGAGGTATGGGTAGTGTGCTCTGTGCTGCTCCGCTCTTGCACTCATGGGTTAGTGAATCGGAGCGTGGTAGCAGGCAGGGGTCCCTCCTTGAGTTGCCATTATACCAGGAGATGAGAGAGAGAGGTCTCTCCCCCCGTATATACTACATGGGGTAGGGGTAACACCCAGATAGAGATATCCCCCCTGTTCTACGGATGATGACCTGGGGGTAGGGATGGCCCCGGATAGGTCATGGGGTAGGGGTGTTACAGCCGACAGCATACCGTCTACTCGATCGCTCAGGAGCAGTGATGTCAGAGTACTGATGGAGTCGCAGCTCTACGCCGGAGGTTGGCCCCCGTTCAGCTTCCTCCCGTACATAGGTGACGATGTCTGACCGGCGACAGAGGTGACCATGTCATTGCACCATGTGCATACGTATTTCTTTACAATTTCTGTATTTGGGTGCTGCACATGTTTGACATGCACATATAGGAGACCTTTCCATGGTCTTGATGACCCTGCATCGCTGGTATGTTTGTTCTATTTCTCGGATTTGCTTTATGTAGTATGGATAGTACCTGTGATATCTTGATAGTTGTATCTCTATTGCTAGCTTAGACTATCTTGCATATATATGAGTTATCAGCTGAGTTCTATGAACTCACCCCGTAGCTCCTTGTTTTTTTTTTCAGGTTGATCGCCAGGAGGGTCCAGCTGCCAGTCCCATCACCTTGCGTCGAGATGTTCTTCTTTGATTTATAGTTCTTGTATTGAGTGTCAGTACTGTGTTTTCGTTTTAATATCTTCCGCTGTGTTCTTATTCGATATGGTTGTACTTTTGTGTGCCGTGGAGGCCTTATGTCTTTGGCTTTGTTGTTAGTCATACCGGTATGCACGTCTTCCTTGTTTTGTACGTTATTCTGGTGTTTCGGACTCGAGTTAGTGAATTGTCCGCCGGGTGCAGGAGAAGCTGGCCGATCCGTATCGGTCGAGCGGCTCCTCGGGGCGTGACACCCCTGGTCCGAATCTGATTCTGACGTGGCGCTAGGCTAGCCGGTCAAGCTACCCGGGAGCTAGGCGGGGATCACTGTAGTTCATGATTTCTCTTCACAGGAGAGGGGATTTTATACAGTTCATTGGAGGAAAAAGAAGTGCTTGGGAGACGTGAAAAAAAATGCCCAGACCAGGACCAAGTCCATATGAGTGCGTGAAGCGTGCTTGGCACAGTGACTGACACAAGCCTATTCGAGGATCCATTATTCAACTGTTCATTGTCTCTCTGCTGGTACTTTATTTACATGTTGAAGGATGTTTGTCTATTACCTTTGCTCATTGTCATCCTTTTCCAATGACACAAGCAGAATTAGATGTTGCTTCATCACCATCCTTTGCTTTACTTTTTCAGTGATTTTCTCTTACAATTTACAACTGCGTTCTTGTTTTTTTAGGTGAATGCGACCTTCAAATTTCCGTGTCCGTTACAGATTGGCAAATGATATGCATAGTGCTGCCACACGGAAAAACAAGGAATGGCAGGAGAAGCTCCCCATAGTAGTTCTAAAGGCCTAGGAGATCATGTACTCCAAAGCCAACTCTGAGGTTTCTATTTTCTAATTCTCAACATTTGTTTCTATCCTTCTGAAGCTGCTTCATTTCAACATGATTAAATTTCCGTAGGCAAGAGTATAGTACGAATTGTTCACCTGTCTCACATTCCTTTTTCTGTGATATTATGTGTTTTTTTTAATTTTTAGAATTGTGCTAGCCTGAAATTAACTGAAGGCGCTCAGTTTTAGTTAGTCAGTAATTTGGTGTAGTTGCATTACGAAGTACAAAGTAAAATTGAAAGGCCATCTAAGATCTAGATTAAGAAATTGACAAGAGAAAATTATAAATTTTTTGGAGCAGACATGCAAATGACTAAGCTATAACCACATAACCATACCCTGGCTGCCGGTGAAAACTTCCATGCGGCCGGACTCAGATTCGACGTTACCTGAGCTAGTTAATCATTTTTATAACCACAAAATCATGTGTTTTCTTCAAATCCTATTTGTCTTTTTGACGGATGGGAATGCAGGCAGAATATGCAGAACCGAGTTAATGAGGACATTGACACCATCATCCGTAAGGAAGATTCTGCAGAGATTGGAGACTTCTTGCAACCTTGCATCGAAGGTAGATCTTCCCAACTGCCACTCTGTTGCTTATATTTACATTCTTGTTTATGTTGGTATTGCCTCAATTTGTTAACCATCAGTGGATAGTACATAGCTCGGGACAAAATATTGGTAGCCCACAGGCTAAGTTGCATAGGCCATTCATATGACTCATAAATAATGAATGCAGTTAAAGGAATAGATGTGGATTGAAATGCAACTGTAATCCGTATTAATCATCTACATTTCTTATCACCTTAGCGGCACTTAACCTGGGCTGGGTTCCAAGAAGAGTTTCAAAGAGCCAGCACCGCAGCAACCCAATGTGCTATCTGAGTCCAAGCACAAGCGAGGCCAGACCTGCCTCTGTAAAATCGTCCGACACTATACGGCCAGCTGCCTAGGCCATCTACTGAAGGGTATTCCAGATGTCGGCATCCTGAAGAATTATCCCTCCCAGTTTCCACCCAGCTGGTACACTAGCTGCCTTCTTTAAACCTACAAAGATAACTTGTTGCAGCATTCCTAAGATTTAGTCCAACAACCCTGATGCATCTCATGGACATAGGAACTCGAGTATAAACAGAATTCAATTAATGCCCAATCTCCAAGAAGAATGAGCACCCTAGCTTCTTTCAAAGGAAAAGTGTCGGTTAGTGTATCAAGCTTTACCTGTCTAAATTTGACTGGAGAATATCCCATGCATTACAGTGATAGTCATCCTGGGATTGCATATCATTAATCTCATCAATTCAGTGAGGAGCAAATGTATCATTTTCCGACAGCCACCACAAATTGTTTTGAGTCAAACGCTAAGAACAGTTTAGAACAGAACCTTGTTGGCTACAAAGATGTCATGGGTGCCTCAAAAGGTAATTCAACCATTTCAGAGATCTCGAATGATGGATGGGATCTTTCACTCCGGCTGGGACTGCCTTCCCCTCCATCCTAAATGCCATGCTCCTAGATCAAGTGGAACTATTCTAAAGAAATATAGCAGTGTTAGGGCATCAACATTTTCAGGTATATGTGTAATGGTGTAGCTTAGTTGCACTTTGGATCCGAGGTCTCCATGGCCATTCTAAGTGCATACTTAAGCACAAGAAGGTGATCCGTGAAGTGTAGTTTTCCCCGCAGGGAAATGATTTCTGACTGTATTTGGGACTGAGTTGTAATCATGCTGTGAGTAATTTTTTAGTAGAGTAAGAATGCTCAAGGTTCATCTCGATCGAGGTACACTCGTAGGTTTTAAGCATCTGGAGATTGTATCAAACTATCTCCATATTCTCGTGTTGTGGGTCAGGTTTGTGTCATGAATTATTTTCATTTTTATTTGAATTATATGTAAATAAAAAATATATATATATATTAAAAGGAATTTATTGATTTGAAATAATTTTGGTATTTAAAAATTATAAATAATTGAATATTCTTAAATAACATAATAGAAGTTAGTTTATAAAATATTTACATTGATGATAATGTATAAATTATTATTTATGTCACTTTATTTAGAATTTAAATAAGAATTTCGTACTACACGAACAACTAATATGACAGTATAATTTGTCCACTCTTTAATTACATTATTTAAAAAGAATATAATATTACAAAAATAGTGTAAAGAATCATCAAATCGAATTGGCGAGAGTGCGTCAGCCCTCGAGCTGCTTCCTAGCGAAAATGAGCCTCTGCTGGTCCGGCGGGATGCCCTTCTTGTCCTGGATCTTCGACTTCACGTTGTTGATGGTGTCCGACGACTCCACGTCGAGGATGATCGTCTCCCTGTCAGCGTCTTCACAAAGATCTGCATTGTATCAGCCTCACAGTATCCAGGAGTAGGCGATGGATAAAATGAACTTAAGCCATGAGAAGAGAATGAAAAAAAAAAAAGTTCTTTTTTTTTATGTTTGTTTATGGAAGACTTATTAAAAACTCCCTAATCAGAAAATCATCTTTGTGTCAGCTCCCTTGGCAAGGGAACAATAGTTTTGACTCCCTAAACTTTTTTTTAACTCCCTAATACATAAATTTACCAATCTACCCTTATTAAATGTTATCCCTCTCTCCAATACCTTCTCCCCCATTTGTTGACGATGCACAAAAACCCTAACCAGCACCTCCCTCTTCTCCATTTCTTCCCTACAGATTCTCCATCCTAAAGAAACTCAAACTAAGGAAATCGATGGCTCGACCATTTCCCTCTTCTCTATTTCTTCCCGTTACAATATCCATCCTAAACAAACCCTAACCAGTGAAATCCATCGCTCTACCTATCCACGCCGAGGAGGAGACTGAAGCAAGATCATACTCATCGAGATCCATCGATCGGGAGTAGCGAGATATCAACCGAGAGCAAACGACCGACGAGGAAAGTGAAGTAAGCGTCGACGTCGAAGACAGAGTCGAAGACACACAATCACCTTAAAAAATAGTAATTTTTTTTAATTTTTATAGTCTTTTTTAATCTATTAGTCGTATTTTGTTTGATTGAATTTTCACATATCTCATTATTTATATTTTATTGGTTTTTGGTCGAATTTTTTGAGATGGAGGTGAAATCTTGAGATAGCGCGTGTAGACTTGTTCGCTTACGCTTGCTCCTCCAACTCCAACTACTACAGGAAAGAATCCACCTCCATCTCAAAAATTCATTTTATGAATCATATCTTCCTCTTTTGGAAGTTGGAATTCCTGAGAAATTATATTGTGTTTCACTCCCTAAAGATAATTTTATAATATTTGAATATAAATAAAGGCCAATAATATTTGAATGAGTATATTATTCCTCATTTATGCTGTGTTATGAAATTAAATATAATTTGTCAAATTTATTTAAATTGATATCGTGTTATGATTGATTATGAAATTGTATAGACTTTTCCAATGCAATTTCTCAATCACTCAGGTGACAGATTTTGATCAGTTTGTTAGAGAAATGGAATCTGGATATGGATCTTCAAATTTTTCATTTCTGGGTAGTTGCAAGTATAAAGAAGACCTCTATATGATTTCAATTTTTAATGGCTTCAGTCTAATGGAGCTGTTTGTTAATCTTGGAAGAAAATGTGAGGAGATTGTTCCACAAAATGTGCTTTTGCAATATCTTGCACCACATCAAAATATGTATGTGACATTGCATGAAGATGATGATGTCCGGATTATGACACATCTTTACACGTCTATGAGATTGACAATAATTAATATGAGAGCGGTGGAAAAAGATCACATGAGTGCCCACAGTCTCGAGAGGTAAAAAATTTCTACCTTGATTTTTTTCTGCATGTAGATATTAATGATGATAAAATTTATTTTTTTGATTTGCTTGATTTGTCGTTGTAAAGTACAATTATTGATGATTGTTTAGTTATTTATCATGAAAATATATTGTGGGTGTGGTTTTTTCTTGTGAATCTTGAACATATGTAAAGTCATTGCCCTCGTGGAGATTATGTAAAGTCATTGCATCCCAAAGGTTAAGTCTTTAATTTTAGTTTAGGTTTGTTAATATATTACATAAAGTACTTTCCCAAAGGTTAAGTCTTTAATTTTGGTGTATGGATAGTAGGTTAATTATAATTATTTTATGCTTATAATGATATTATACTCATTGTTAAATTGATAAGGTTTGAAACTGAAGAAGAGACACAGACTAATAATGATGGATATCTTGAAGTGGGTTTGGTAAGAAATTCCATAGATGCTTGGAGTCATTGCATCCGTGGAGAGGGCCAGATATTCAAGGATGCTACAGAATTTCGAAAATGTGCTAAAAATTATGCAGTTGCTATGAGACGATCGTTTTTGTATAAAAAGAATGATAATAAGAAAGTTATTCTTGTCTGTAGCGAAAACAACTGTTCTTGGAGAATATATGCTTCAAGACATAAAGCTGACAAACTTTTTGGCATTAGAAAATGCAATCTAATACATACTTGTGGAGATGATAATCTTCGTAGTAGAGGACATCATAAAGCTGATGCTGCCTGGGTTTCCAATGTTGTGATGGATAGATTGAGGGGAGAGCCCTCGTATCGACCATGCACAATGTTGAAAGATATTCATAGAGATTATGGGGTCGAGCTTAATTACAAAAGAGTTTGGAAAGGGAAGGAATTGGCAATGCATGACATTCATGATGCAGAAGAGGGGTCTTATGATAGATTACGATGGTATTGTAGTGCTATCAAAGAAACTAATCCTGGAAGTTTTGTCGAGTGTGAAATTGATCATTGTGGTAATAAATTTAAACGGTTATTCATCTGCTTCAATGCATGTGCAATTGGTTTTATCAATGGATGTAGACCCTTGGTTTTCTTAGATGACACTCACATAAAGAATAAATACAAAGGATGCATTTTGGTTGTTGTGGCAAAGGATGCTAATGATGATCTTTTCACATTAGCATATTCAGTTGTACATGCTGAAAATGATAATAATTGGGGATGGTTCTGTTTCCAACTTAAAAGTGTCCTGCTTTCGCATTCCTATATTGAGTTCCATGAGTTCACCTTTTTTTTCTGATAGACATCCTGGAATAATCAAGGCTATTCAGATAATATTCCCAGATAGTCATCATGCCTACTGTTTGAGGCATTTGGTAGACAATTTCGTGAAACAGGTTTGGCTAATGGCATATTTGTGTTAGGAAAACATTGCTTTTTGAATAATACTAGTTTATGTACTATTTTTTTGTTATTTGAATGTAGGTCATGCGAAGGTACCCACTTCATAACAAAAAATATTGGTCATCTATTTTCAAAAAAGCTGCATATGCCCTATCGACACAAGAATTTGAAGAATATGTTAACATGATAGTAGGGTCAATGCCACTTGCCAAAGACTTTATAGTATCTTCGTGTCTAGAAAGTTGGGCAAATGCATATTTTCTAGGAAATCGGTAGGGTGTCATGAATAATAACATAGCTGAGTCTTGGAATAATTGGGTTAAAGCAGCACGATTTCTTCCTATTGTGGCCATGGTCGATCACATACGGATTCAAATTATGGATATGATGCACAGACGACGTAAAGCAACAATGGAGATGGTTAAAAGATTAAGTCCATCAAAGGAGAATGCTCTTGCAAAAACATATGCTGAATCTCGTAGTTTGATAGTGCGCAAGGCATGTGGTTGGAGTTTTGAAGTTGTGGATGGGAATAAATCATTTGCTGTTGATTTGTCTGCTCGGACTTGTTCGTGCAAAGCATGGCAGATTAATAGGTTTCTATGCAAACATGCATGTTCAGCAATAGAGTCAAAGTCATTATCAGTATATGATTTCTGTGACAAGTACTTTAAAATAGAGTTGTATCGTGAAAGCTACAAAGGAATCGTAAATCCGATCCCTACATGTCATATGTCTGAGTACAATCTCGAGCAGCAATTTGTAATCAATGCTCCCATTGTTCGAAGCCAACCAGGCAGAAGAAGAACTCAAAGGATACCTTCGCAAGTCGAAAAACGTGTGACAAAGTGTGGTCGGTGTCATGGGCGAGGTCATAACCGACGCAGTTGCAAAGAAGCCATTAACTAAC
Source organism: Boesenbergia rotunda (assembly GCA_024364735.1). NCBI lineage: Eukaryota > Viridiplantae > Streptophyta > Magnoliopsida > Zingiberales > Zingiberaceae > Boesenbergia > Boesenbergia rotunda. Next base: position 226,536 of record JAGFNQ010006119.1, on the reverse strand, counting down.
TCTACTTTTATTTTGTGAAAATAGTATGGAACTGTTTGATTTACAAGTAAAATATTGTATTCTGAAATTTCTTTTAATGAGCATGTATATTTGATCTCTAATACATTTTTCAATTTACAGGAAAAAGAGGATGATAGAACAAGCAAGAAGCAAGGATGTACCTAAGAGAAGGAGTACTCGAACCAGTGCAATTATTCAGGGCGTGCTCTTGGTGTAATGGTCCTTTAATATTATGTTATGTTAGTGATGTTTATGTACCGGGAACTGTTTATGTAATGTGGGCTTGATACTAGTTGATGTTTAAGCTTGGTGTGATATCTGTATTTCATAGTTTTGGTAAATGACTCGTATTTGTTGTTGTTATTGTGTTAGTTCAGTTGTGAACATGAATGTTAGTTCAGTTAAGAAACTTAATGCTTTTGATATATATTCTTTATTGTGTGAGTTCAGTTATGAAACTGAATGTTTGTTCAGTTATGAAAATAAATGTTTGTTCAGTTATGAAACTCATTGTTATGATTTGTGTACTCTTTATGTGCATGACATATGTGGGATATACAAAGGAGATGCTGTCAGAATTTCATCCGAAATTGAGTACAGATCAGCAAAAATTGAGTACAGATTGACGAAAATCGAGTACAAGGTTAGGAAACCTATACCTCTCTCATGGTCTTGATACAAAGTCCATTGTAGTTGAGTCGAAGGTTAGGAAAACAAGATAGGATCATGATATATGCCCTATTATTTGACAATCCAAGAGTTGGCAAGACCATGGGGATTTTGAGTACAAATTGATACAATCTCGGTACACATTGGTTGAAATCGAGTACAAATCAGCCCAAATTGAGTACATATTGATGAAAATCGAGTACAAGGATAGGAAACCTATACCTCTCTCATGGTCTTTATGCAAAGTCCATTGTAGTTGAGTCGAAGGTTAGGAAAACAAGATAGGATCATGATATATGCCCTATTATTTGACAATCCAAGAGTTGGCAAGGCCATGGGGATTTTGAGTACAAATTGATGCAATCTCAGTACACATTGGCTGAAATCAAGTACAAATCAGCCCAAATTGAGTATAAATTTATGCAAATCGAGTACAAGGTTAGAAAACATATACCTCTCTCATGATCTTGATGTAAAGTCCATTGTAGTTAAAGTCCAAGGTTAGGAAAACCAAGATAGGATCATGATATATGCCCTATTATTTGACAATCCAAGGCCATGGGGATTTTGAGTACAAATTGATGCAATTTCGGTACACATTGGATGAAATCGAGTACAAATCAGCCCAAATTGAGTATATATTTATGCAAATCGAGTACAAGGTTAGAAAACATATACCTCTCTCATGATCTTGATGCAAAGTCTATTGTAGTTAGAGTCAAGGTTAGGAAAACCAAGATAAGATCATGATATATGCCTCACTTACCTCTCTCATGGTCTTGATGCAAAGTCCATTGTAGTTGAGTCGAAGGTTAGGAAAACAAGATAGGATCATGATAGATGCCCTATTATTTGACAATCCAAGAGTTGGCAAGGCCATGGGGATTTTGAGTACAAATTGATGCAATCTCGGTATACATTGGCTGAAATCGAGTACAAATCAGCCCAAATTGAGTATAAATTTATGCAATCGAGTACAAGGTTAGAAAACATATACCTCTCTCATGATCTTGATGCAAAGTCCATTGTAGTTAGAGTCCAAGGTTAGGAAAACCAAGATAGGATCATGATATATGCCCTATTATTTGACAATCCAAGGCCATGGGGATTTTGAGTACAAATTGATACAATTTCGGTACACATTGGCTGAAATCGAGTACAAATCAGCCCAAATTGAATATATATTTATGCAAATCGAGTACAAGGTTAGAAAACATATACCTCTCTCATGATCTTGATGCAAAATCCATTGTAGTTAGAGTCCAAGGTTAGGAAAACCAAGATAGGATCATGATATATGCCTCACTTATCTCTCTCATGGTCTTGATGCAAAGTCCATTGTAGTTGAGTCGAAGGTTAGGAAAACAAGATAGGATCATGATATATGCCCTATTATTTGACAATCCAAGAGTTGGCAAGGCCATGGGGATTTTGAGTACAAATTGATGCAATTTTGATACGCATTAGCTGAAATCGAGTACAAATCAGCCCAAATTGAGTATAAATTTATGCAAATGGAGTATAAGGTTAGAAAACATATACCTCTCTCATGATCTTGATGCAAAGTCCATTGTAGTTAGAGTCCAAGGTTAGGAAAACCAAGATAGGATCATGAGAGAGGTATCACTTACCTCTCTCATGGTCTTGATGCAAAGTCCAAGGTAAGTGATACCTCTCTCATGATCCTATCTTGGTTTTCCTAACCTTGGACTCTAACTACAATGGACTTTGCATCAAGATCATGAGAGAGGTATATGTTTTCTAACCTTGTACTCGATTTGCATAAATTTATACTCAATTTAGGCTGATTTGTACTCGATTTCAGCCAATGTGTACCGAGATTGCATCAATTTGTACTCAAAATCCCCATGGTCTTGCCAACTCTTGGATTGTCAAATAATATGGCATATATCATGATCCTATCTTGGTTTTCCTAACCTTGGACTCTAACTACAATGGACTTTGCATCAAGATCATGAGAGAGGTATATGTTTTCTAACCTTATACTCGATTTGCATAAATTTATACTCAATTTGGGCTGATTTGTACTCGATTTCAGCCAATGTGTACCGAAATTGCATCAATTTGTACTCAAAATCCCCATGGCCTTGCCAACTCTTGGATTGTCAAATAATAGGGCATATATCATGATCCTATCTTGGTTTTCCTAACCTTGGACTCTAACTATAATGGACTTTGCATCAAGATCATGAGAGAGGTAAGTGATACCTCTCTCATGATCCTATCTTGGTTTTCCTAACCTTGTACTCTAACTACAATGGACTTTGCATCAAGATCATGAGAGAGGTATATGTTTTCTAACCTTATACTCGATTTGCATAAATTTATACTCAATTTGGGCTGATTTGTACTCGATTTCAGCCAATGTGTACCGAAATTGCATTAATTTGTACTCAAAATCCCATGGCATTGCCAACTCTTGGATTGTCAAATAATAGGGAATATATCATGATCCTATCTTGTTTTCCTAACCTTCGACTCAACTACAATGGACTTTGCATCAAGACCATGAGAGAGGTAAGTGAGGCATATATCATGATCCTATCTTGGTTTTCCTAACCTTGGACTCTAACTACAATGGACTTTGCATCAAGATCATGAGAGAGGTATATGTTTTCTAACCTTGTACTCGATTTGCATAAATATATACTCAATTTGGGCTGATTTGTACTCGATTTCAGCCAATGTGTACCGAAATTGCATCAATTTGTACTCAAAATCCCCATGGCCTTGCCAACTCTTGGATTGTCAAATAATAGGGCATATATCATGATCCTATCTTGGTTTTCCTAACCTTGGACTCTAACTACAATGGACTTTGCATTAAGATCATGAGAGAGGTATATGTTTTCTAACCTTGTACTCGATTTGCATAAATTTATACTCAATTTGGGCTGATTTGTACTCGATTTCAGCCAATGTGTACCGAGATTGTATCAATTTGTACTCAAAATCCCCATGGTCTTGCCAACTCTTGGATTGTCAAATAATAGGGCATATATCATGATCCTATCTTGTTTTCCTAACCTTCGACTCAACTACAATGGACTTTGCATCATGATCATGAGAGAGGTATAGGTTTCCTATCCTTGTACTCGATTTTCATCAATATGTACTCAATTGCTGATTTGTACTCGATTTCAGCCAATGTGTACCGAGATTGTATCAATTTGTACTCAAAATCCCCATGGTCTTGCCAACTCTTGGATTGTCAAATAATAGGGCATATATCATGATCCTATCTTGTTTTCCTAACCTTCGACTCAACTACAATGGACTTTGCATCAAGACCATGAGAGAGGTATAAGTTTCCTAACCTTGTACTCGATTTTCGTCAATCTGTACTCAATTTCTGCTGATCTGTACTCAATTTCGGATGAAATTCTGACAGCATCTCCTTTGTATATCCCACATATGTCATGCACATAAAGAGTACACAAATCATAACAATGAGTTTCATAACTGAACAAACATTTATTTTCATAACTGAACAAACATTCAGTTTCATAACTGAACTCACACAATAACAAATACTCAAGATTTATAGGAACTGTCTTCTATGAAACCCACTCTGCTCCAACACAGCAAGTGAAGAATATATATCACAAAGCAAGTAAGAATACATACTCTACCTGAACACTTTGAATCTCAGATCATATCAAATGCAAGTGAAGAGCAATCAAAATCATCAAGTAAGAAATGAAACAGAATGCCGAATGCATCAGAAAAAGAAATGCCCAATAAGATCACATTGACATCACTTAGCACATAATCATGCATAATTTTTTCCACAACAAATCATCCATAATCAGCAACAAAACATCCATAATCATCCATAATCACATATTTTCCATATTTCAACAACAAAACATCCACTTTCCATAACATTCAGCAACTCACAACCATAATTACATAGGCTAAACGTGATGAAGATGAGAATATCTGCAGATACACCAACTTACAACAAATATACGTTTTCCACCAAAATTCATAATCACATGAGATTAGAAAAGTCTACTTCTTCATAATTCCATTTTCATCTGACAGAATAATTGCTGCCATGTGTGCCCGATACGCATCCATCTTTACCTCTTTTTCATAATTTCATATTTCATCATCATCAAGCGCTAGACACTCAATCCACAAACAAGTAAAAACACCACAATCGAGTGTCTCGCCTTGGTGACGACACTTTGTTTTCATTACTGTTATTTTACCAAGGTCAAAGCCTGAAAAATTTTTCATGTATCCAGCCAAAAATTCAGCCTGCAAATATTGATTCAGCTATGAAATTTAAGTTTTAAGAGTTATTGAAATACAAATGATGAAACTTACATAAACTTTGGCTGTCCCGAAAGCAGCTGGATGAGGCTTGGAGTTCATGGTCTTGAATTTGCCTTCTCTTGTTGAATAGAATAATAGATACCAATGTCATCCATAGTTCAAGGGAAAAATAATATATCTGCATCTTGTAAATAAATCTTCATTGAGATGTTTTAATTGATTCCTTGTCACTGAAGTAAGTTTTCCAACAAATTCTTCATACTCTCCCTTCCGCAGCAATCGATTACTCCTATGTCCTTCCAATTTATGAAGGACTTCTCTCTACATGTAGAAATAGTCATATTTCTCATTGTAAACAAAAATTAAAGAATTCATTTGTAAGGTCAAAGAACATCACAAACCTGAACACCCATGTCCATGCCAAAAATTTTAAACCCTTTCTTGACACTTTGCTTTCTAATTATTCTCATGTAACAATCAATAAGTTCGGATCCAACTGGATTACGAAATAAGAATTCACAGAATTGGAGGCCATCAAGGACCACATCATCTTCCTCCCACACAACCACACTGTAAATTTGAAAATTTATATAATATTTCACTATAAAGGATTAATATTCTAGAAAGGAAACATGTACAAGATTAACATACTCTAACTTATCTCGAGAAAGATATTCTGTTATCATCTCTCGCTCTTCATCAGTTGCTTCTTCATATCCACAAAAATTTCTCGTTTCTCTATATTTATTCATCACATCCGCAACAGAATCCCTTCCAATTGTAGCAACATCTATAGTCGTCTCTCCCTATTTAGATAGATTTAAGAACATAAGAATAAAATAGAAACACGGTTAACAATAAATAAATAAAATTAACTCTATTTTACTGTTTCCAGCACTATTGGGTCTACAATTGATGCTAACACCTCTTTGCCTGCCTTCCTCCTACGTTTAGGTGTTGTACTCGGCGGTGTAACATATATTTCAGCCTTTTTGTTCTTCATTCTGTCTGCTCTTGTCCTAACCGTCATTGCAATAGAGGACACAAATTGCTCTACTATATTCTTTTCAACCGGCACTTCAACAAACCCAGCCATTTCACCTTCAATGGAGTCTTTAACTTCAACTCTCTTGTTGTATTCTGACCCACTGATATCATCAGTCTGTGGATGTAGCTCACCACCAAACTCTTTCACCATTGCTTCAGTATTGGCCCAACTTGTGCCAGCAATCAATCCACCACATTTAACACATTCTGAGCCCTGAAAAAATTACAAGATTCTTGTAGCAAATAAATATTTTCTCTAACTTCATTTAACAAAATACTTATTTAATGATAATATTACCGAAAAACTTGCTCGCCTATGATGAAACAGTATATCTTCATCCGAAAATGGTACAATGGATAACACCTTTTCACAATTAAAATTAAAAGGTCACTACAATTCATCATATTTGAGTATGTCTACTATAAAATATGAACTTACTTTACTATAGTCAATGGAATTCAATAACCTCTCCGCTAAATCAGGTTTGTTAGGTATCTTACTTTCCCCCCAACGGAACAACCTAGGAAAAGTATGTAGCGAACGTACTACTCCAAGAGAAGGTATTCTTTCATATAATCATCCCTAAATAAATAAATTTATTAGTATAACAGAACAAAACATAATAAAAGCATACTAAAAAAACTCACCATCAATCCAACAGTTGAACCATCTAAATACTTCTTTCTGCTAACATCACCCTTTCCAATATATCTGAAAATTTGATTGCTCAAAAATCTATAAGCCGCATCTCCCCACGAATAATCAAAGAAGGTGGTCAGGTCATCAATGTATGACATAATGAATCGAGGTGTTGAGTAGTTGGCCACAGGAAAAATGATACAATTAAACACTAAACAAATAAACATCCGAACAAAATCATCCACATCTGAGTTACTCTCTGATCCAGCTAAAAAGGATAGTCTATCATAGATTGCACTTCTGGTCACGTTGCCAACTTTCCCAGAGAAATACTGAGCAACAAATTTAGACTCCAAATTCACATCTAAATCAACTGGTTGCCCTGCATAACGTAAGCCAAGAACAATGGAAAACTCTGGTGATGTAAAGGGAACAACAATATTTTCACCAAACACAAATGAATGAGATTGCAACTGAAATCTTTTTAAAATTATATTAACTCTGGAGCTGCTGATCGCCAATTTGGGCATCTTAAGTCATATACCAAATGGAGTGTTTTGAATACTCTCCTTTTGCTTATCAGTCATTTTCGGTCCCACTTCATCCATCACAGCTCTAAAAAAAAGTAGGTGAACACTGAAACTGAGCTTTTTTCCCACTGTTAACCTCTTTAGCATCTTTGTTATTCTTTGCTTCTTTCTTAGTCTTCACCATCTTTGATTCTGTTCAACCCTTACTCAAAATATCCAACATAATTTTAGTATTTAGACCATAAAGTAAACTGAAAATTAATCAAGTAAACATTTGCCTACTTACAAACAATAAACATTCAATTTAATAATAATAGAAAAAATTTAATATCATCATTAAACATGAACAATTGCCTATTTATCTATAGAAATGGCAATTGCTGACAATTGCCTATTTACCTCCCTCTCACCACTTATCTATAATCAAGGAATTCTTAAATTTTTAAAGAATGATGCAAATAGTATTGATAAATTGAAATCTCATAGGAATAGTAACAATATACTCATAATAGGGCGAAGTTGTACTTAATCAATCACTAATCTTTGTTTAAACGAATAGGGAAATAAGAAAGATGATAATTAGAGAGTTCCGACTAATAGATAAAAAATCTACAAAAAAATGCCTGGCTTCAACTCTATCTCCGGCGACAAAGCTTGATTCAGTCTCCTCGTTGGTGGGTTGATGGATCTACACGGCTATAATCTTGCTTCACATTGTCTCGGGAAGAAATGGGGGAGAGGAAAATGGTCGACTTGTCTTGATTTCGCTGATTAGGGTTTACGAGATTAAGTCGTCAAGAAATTTGGGAAGAAGGAAACGCCGGAGAGGAAGCTGGCTTGATTTCGCCGGTGAAGGACGCCGAGAATGTGTCGTCAAGAACTCGCGGGAGAAGGAAATTGAGGAGAGGAAGCTGGCTTGATTTCGCCGGTGAAGGACGCCGAGATTGTGTCGGGAAGAAAACAGGGGAAAACGAAGCTACGGGAGAAGAAATGCGGGAAAATCAAAAGCGGGAAAAGTAAGAAGGGTATATTAGTAAATTTATGTATTGGGGAGTTAAAACTAAAAAGTAGGGAGTTAAAACTTTTGTTTCCTTACCTGGGGAGCGGACACAAAGCCAACTTTTGGAATAGGGATTTATCTCTAATTTACCGTTTGTTTATCTTAATTAAAAAAGATGGATATATATGGCATAATTTCACTAATGAAAAAGGTTACATACATCATTTTTTTTAAATATATGATGTAATTTGAATTAAAAAGAATACATACGTTATCTTTTTTAGTATTTGATTTAATTTTGTGAATAAAAAAGGATATATGTGCTTATTTTTTTATCCACATGTTATTTTCTATTCGATTTTGAGATTATCAATTTTGAATTTAAAATTATCAACAAATATATTACATTTCTCTTTCCTCTTTACATTTCAATAAAGTAAGGGATAGAAACATTTTCATTGTGAAATTTTTTTCCTAATATTACTTTCTGCTCTATCAAATAAACAGAGCATAAGGTTTGAGATCCGCCAACGTGAAGAGCGTCGAGCGGCGGAGGAGTTCAGTTAGGGTTTCTTTGTGAGAGTGGCAGAAGTCATTTTTAATGGATCGGGTCTGCGCTTTCCAGGTAGACGTTTATAAATTATCCAACCCGATTCGTATTTTTTTTTAAATTCAGATATTAAAGATGATTCGATCCATAAAAATTTTCTCATAAATTAAAAAAACTGACAATTAAACATTTAAACCCAATAATAATAATAATCATCCATCCATTCAAAAGAGAAGAAAATAAATTAACACTTATAAAATATATTAACGAATTAAATTAGCATTGAAAAGCAAAACCCTAGAAATCTTCCTATACCTTATCTCGCCCCAGACCACAGAGCCCCAGAGGAATTATGTCCTGTGGCTCTCCTCGCGCTCCTCCCTCTTCGAAATCCAATCCTCTCCTTTGAATCCAAAGTGATACGGTTTTTCCTACATCGTTCATGGATTCGTTGCTCAACCCCGCCTCCCTTTTCTCTACAAAGGAGGCGCTTCCTCCGGCCTCTCTCCGCATCCGTGCGCCAATTTCTTCCGAAGAAAACGAGCCGCTGCTGGTACTGGAGGAGGAGGAGGAGGCGGAGGAGGAGGCGGAGTTGGAGGAGGAATTTGACACCGCTTCTGACGCCGACGAACAGAGCGTCGGCTCGTCGGAGGTCATCGTGTTGCCCAAAGGAGCTGGCTTGCCGAGCAATTCCTGGATGCCTAAAGCTAAGCCCTCTGGGGACGGGGAATCCGATGCGGAGCTGGTCGAGGAGGACGAAGAAAATGAGTTATATGAAGATTTTGATGAGATTTATGATGCTATGAGTGTGGAAGATGGTTCGCCATCTGAAAACTTCATCTTGGACGGCGCTTCGGGTGGAAATACCAATATTGAGGATGTTTCACGAGATGTGATTGCCGGTGTTGAGGAGAAAGAACAAGCTCAGGATGACACTCTTCTAAGAACAGAAGAAGAGAGGCAAATCGAGGATGAGGCAGTTCATGGCGCCGAGGATGAGAAAGACGAGAATTTTCCCATTGAGTTGGGAGAAATTTCCAGTCCAGGTATTGAAGCTGTTCCTACTGTTGATACACTAGAAAAGGAACCAGTAGAGATCCACTCCATGGACGGTCAGATTACAGAAGCCTCTCCAGGGAAGGAAGATGTGATGAATAGTAGTGAAGGACCTTTTGATGTGGTGGATGATAAGGTCGCTGTTATCGCATTTAATGCAGGTTCTGAAATTGTGGATGTTCCTGCAAATTTTGAGGGTGTTCATTCATCTGTTCATGAGATAGGGAGTAATATTCAAAAGACTGAATTGGATGTGAATGCCCCTGAGGTGCACCGTGATAACAACTCCGTGCCTGCCTCAGATTTAGATGGATCGGTTCCATATGAGCAATCTCTATCTGCTACTGCCAATGAATCTGAAAGGGATGAGCTAGAGGTTAAAGGAGACGAGTCTAAGGTTAGCGAAGCTCAAGCGCCAAGTTTGATACCAGATGATTTGGTTAAATCAAGGACAGTCTCGGCCTCAGAGGCAATAAAAGAGATGCTGCAGCAAGTGGAAGGTCTTTCAAATGGAACTGCTGATTCAAAGTTTGACAGCTCAAAGGACATAGATGGTAAAATTGTCTCAGATTCAGATGAAGATACTGTCAGCAATGGGGAGGATCCGAATCAGATCATGGATGTTGAGCAATTGGTTGCGCTCTTGAAGTCAGCGAGCAGCTCTACTGCTGATGGAAGGATTGCTGCCGGTTCTCTAGACTCTTATAGGAGTGTCCCACATGATCTTCCAACTGGGTTAGGATCTTCATTCCAGCCTCTAAAACCTCCAAAGCACCTCTTACAAGCTAACCCTGTTCCCTCTTCTGAAGTAGCTGTGACACCCGAGCCTGATAACAACATGACTGAAGAACAGAAGAAGTTGCATGAGAAGCTCGAGCAGCTGAAAGTGTTGTTTCTCCGTCTTGTTCATAGGTTGGGGCTTTCACCCGAAGACCCTTTGGTCATCCAAGTTCTCTATCATCTGAGCTTTGCTGAAAGTATTCACAGAGGAATGCAAAGACGTCAACCATTTAATAATATTGAGAGTGCAAAAAGGCAGGCACTGCAGCTCGAAGAGAATGGCAAAGAGAGTCTAGACTTCTCATGCAACATTCTTATTCTTGGGAAGAGTGGGGTGGGTAAGAGTGCGACCATTAATTCCATTTTCGGCGAGGAGATGACTCAAACTAGTGCATTTGAGCCAGCAACCTCTTCTGTCCAAGGAATCTGTGGAATGGTAGATGGGATTAAAATTCATGTAATGGACACTCCAGGTCTCGGAGCTTCTACTATGGACCAGGGATCAAGCAGGAGGATGCTGACATCAATAAAGAAGAACACAAAGAGAAACCCTCCTGAAATTGTTTTGTATGTGGATCGCTTGGACACTGCAGGCAGAGATCAGAATGATTTGCCTCTGCTAAAATCAATCACGAGCACTATGGGTGTGTCTGTTTGGTCCAATGCCATCATCGTTCTCACACATGCTGGTTCTGCGCCTCCTGAGGGACCTATGGGTTCTCCCTTGAGTTATGAGGTGTTTGTTGCTAAGCGGACACATGCTGTCCAGCAGTCCATTCGGATAGCTGCTGGAGACATGCGCTTAATGAATCCAGTAGCTCTTGTAGAGAATCATCAATCCTGCAGAGGGAACAGGGAAGGCCAAGGCATGCTTCCCAATGGTGTAATTTGGAGGCCACAATTGTTGCTGCTTTGCTTTTCTTCAAAGATAATATCAGAAGTCAATTCCCTGCTAAAGCTTCAGGATTCTTCTCCTGCAAAATTGTTTGGACTACGAACTCTGTTCCCGCCACTTCCATTCTTGTTATCTTCATTATTGCAGTCAAGAGAACATCCAAAACTGTCCACTGAACAAAGAGTCGACAGTGATAGTTTTGATGTTGATTCTGATGACTTATCAGATGAGGAAGAAGAGGATGAATATGATCGGCTTCCTCCTTTTAAGCCCTTGGGGAAATTGCAGATTGCCAAGCTCACCAAGGAGCAAAAAAGGGCCTACTATGATGAGTATGATTACCGGGTGAAGGTTCTTCAGAAGAAACAGTTGAAAGATGAGCTCAAAAGACTCAAAGAGAAAAAGAAAAGGCTACAAAGTTTTGGGGATGCTGAGATGGTTGAAGACTTTTATTATGATGATGCCCCAGCAACTGTACCAATCCGTATGCCTGATATGGTATTACCACCCTCGTTTGACTGTGATGCCCCAACATATCGATACCGTTTTCTAGAGCCAACTTCCCATCTTCAGGTTCGGCCAGTATTGGATGCACATGGTTGGGACCATGATTGTGGTTTTGACGGGTTAAACCTCGAGGAGAACCTTGCTTTTGCTGGCCGTTTTCCGACTGCGTTATCTGCTCAAGTGACTAAGGACAAAAGGGAATTCAGTATCCATGTTGATTCCTGCATTGCAGCTAAGCATGGAGAAGTCGGTTCCACTCTTACGGGTCTCAACATTCAAGCGATCGGAAAACAACTTGCTTACACCATGCGGGGCGAGACCAACCGAAAGACCTCAAAGAAGAACAAGACCACAGGAGGGATTTCTGTAACCTTCTTGGGGGAAACTATAGCCACTGGATTAAAATTTGAAGACCAACTGTCTATTGGGAAGCAGTTGAGTCTAACTGCAACCACTGGTGCTGTACGAGCACAAGGTGATATTGCTTACGGGATGAATTTGGAAGCACGTTTGCGAGACAAGGAGTATCCCATTAGCCAAGGGCTTTCGACCTTGGTTATCTCTGTGATGAGGATGCGTAATAACTCGATTTTCAGTGCAAACATTCAGACTCAAAGTCCTGTTGGAAGAAACTCGAAGGTGGTGGCTCGTGTCGGCCTGAACAACAAGATGAATGGGCAGATCATCATCAGGATGAGCACCTCAGAAAATCTTCAAATTGCATTAGTGGGTATTATACCCATTGCTCTTTCTATGCTCAAGAGCATGATATATGGTGATGAAACCACTTATTAGCTAGATTTGGTAGCAAGTTTGCCCTGAAAAGTTCCACAAACTAGTGTTAGTGTTGATGCTCAATGTATAAATTTCCATTTTGTTAAAAACCTTTGCAGGTATACATGATCTATTGTTTATTTCCTGAAATTTGTAGGGATGATGAGTTGGAATTAATGAGGCTGTAATTCACTTTCATTCCACGATACTTGGGTTTTCATTAATGTGCACTCCCTTTCATTCCTGTTTTTATTAACTCCCCCCCCCCCCCCCCCCCCCCCCCCCCCCCCTCTTTTATGGTTACATCATCACAGATCAAGTAGATAAGTAGTACATGCTATAGTTCTTCTACGTGAGACTTCTATAATTAGTCAGTTGAGGTTGTACCATGATAGACAGAACCCCAATTCTCAATCTGATCAGACAGTGGTTTCTTGTGGATTTTTACATGGCGGTTGAAAAGTTTCAGCTTGGGCAGTTTTAAGAAATCCAAAACATCCATCAGCTTCTGCATAACAAATGGCTATTAGAGCTAAGCTGGCCTGTACTGTAATAAGTGAGGTATTTACAGGCACAGTACTAGATAACTTACAGTCCTGTTGTTGACAGGATCCTCGTAATAGAGTAGAATATGACGGGAGCTCTTGAAATAATCCAAAGAATAAATACCCAATTTATCGACATGCTTTAGTTCACGGATCAATGATGTTATCTTGATTGTGGGCAATTAGCTTAGCATAAAAACTTGAATCTGCTAAAAACAACTAGTGCATAGCATATTCTATAATGCTTGGTGACTATAGAGTCCACCGCATCACTAGCCATGATTAATGTAAAACATATCAATGGGATATGTCATAAGCCTGAGAACCATATAGAGATAAAAGTCCATGATCCCACTTAAACATACACCGGCATAAAGACCTTACTTTCCAGTCTATATTCCTTTTGAGCTTCCTCCCAAACCTAATGGAGTGAAAATTCTTGATGAACAAACAAAGATGTAAAAACTAGGTACATCCATATCTTTTTGAGTTTTATCATGGAAAAGATAAATCATCTCATACGTAGTCCAAATCTGAAAATCACATGATCTCACCACAAATTAAGTTTTCCATCAGAGTATATATTTGTCTGAACAACAGTAACCCTAAAAGGATCAAGAAAGGCAAACATTATAAACATAAACATCGCTGTCACCATCATAAGGGAAACAAAATAAACATAAACAATCAGGCAGCATCAGTGATATAGCCTGCATAAGCTCAAGGAGGATAAAATTCCAATAAAAGGGGACGTCATTTTTATTTTTGTCCATTGAAATTTGAGAATCAGGATACCCATATAGCTAAGGGCCACAATAGAAGCATCAGCCTGCAACATCATGTTCGATCACATTATAGGCAATATATTTCTTCATCATCATATCCACACTAATGATATTGACTTTACTCCAGTTGAATCACGAAATGTGAATTAGGTTTTGAGATTGTTTTGAGGGCCAGCTTAGCACCCTAATGTTTAATGTATTTATTGTAGAAGAAATATTTATTGGGAAATTTGGCTAGAGGCATAGTTTGGCACATGGGTTAGACCAACCCATTAAAAAATTCATTGTCTCTCTCTCCTTATTTTTTAAGTTAATTAGAGCTCTGTTAGAATTAATTTTAGAAGAGATGAATTATAAATTTTTGAATTGGATAAAGTAAAAAATTACTTGTTCTTTTAGAGAAATCATATTAAAGTTTAGACAGGTCCTGTTATCAATCTATAAATAGGGTATAAAAAAATTCTTTAAATAATATTTTAACAAAAGCTTTGATTGTTTGTAGATATGATCAAATACTTTTGTACAAATTAAACTCCTAATCGCCTCTTTCAATTTCCCCACCCCATTTTTTTTTAGGGTTATTCAGGCTTACGCCTGACTAATTCGCTTAACTGATCGGCCCTGTCTCACAGCCTTCAATGAGAGTTCCCACCGGTCAACGAGGGTAAATCTCGGGACGGAGACACGTGACGACTTCACATCTGATGATATCGGTACCTGATGGCCTGACCACGCAGCAGCCTGTGGCGATTTCTTCCATCAGCATACTGCACGCTCTACCAGGGAGGAATCGAACCCGGAAAGTGAGAGATCACTCAAGTGAACCATTACCAATCGTGTCATGCCCGCGGGGCTCAATTTCCTCCTTTGAATTGATGACATGATGATCAAGCGTATTGTCATAATTATCGAATCTTTCCGCACTAATATAGTAGAGGGAAGACTAGATTGTCTATCATAAAAAGTGTAGCTGATAAATAATAGTTTTAGGATCAATTTATTTGGAAATGAGATTTGAATTTTTGTATTGCAAATGGCGGGATTTGTATTTCAAATGTTAAACCAATCCATCCTGTCGCAGAGCGAGATGAACTATTAATGGTGAGGTGGACTCGAGTACTACCTCCGTTGGCTACGAGACCTGCAAAAGAGGTGACCGTTAGCAACCCACCATGAGAGATCCCGGCAAGGCCCTCCAACGATCAAGTCAGTTTCCGATAGAAGAGATGAAAGCAGAAGAAGAACTATAGCAATACTCTATCGCGCGTACCTGCGTATGAAGTGTGGAGAACCTTATATAGCCAAGGGAGCCGACAGCTTCTGCCCCGCGTCTGCCACCTTTTTGTCTCATGTGTCACGCCCTGAGGAGCTGCCCGTCCGATACTGACCGGACTGCCTCTCCCTGGACCCAGCAGACAATCCAGAAACCTAATATTTACGACTCTCTCAGCCCGCCTGTACCGCAGTCTATAGTGTTGATGCAGTCTGACCCGATTATTGTTTTGGTGTTGACAATGATTTAAGTTTGGTTGAATGAATTCGGATGAAGTCTAGGTGGATCTGGGAGATCGCACGCTGGTATGGGAAAAGACCTAGTGGGACTAGGCACACCTAGTGGGACTAGGTGAAGTGGAAAAGACCTAGTGGGACTAGGCATACCTAGTGGGACTAGGTAAAGTTCCAGTGAGTGAAGCTGGGCATGGAGTCTTAGTCCGGGGGACTGAGCACGAGTCAGAGAAGGCTAGGAAGCCTGTTCTCTTGACTTATGATGGACTTGACGTTGGCTAGATCGGTCTGGTGACCGATCAGGGAGTTGGCACGAACTCCCTGTCGTGGATCGGTCTGGTGACCGATCCAGAGAAGTGTGATCGGTCTGGTGACCGATCAGGGAGAGAACAAAAACATTGTGTGGCTTCTGTTCAGCTCCTGATCGGTCTGGTGACCGATCAGGGAGAGAACAGAAGCTTTTGGTTCAGCTTCTGTGTGGCTTCAGATCGTTCTAGTGAATGATCAGAGAGCCTTGATCGGTCAGTGTAACCGATCAAATTGTCGCAAGGTTTCTCACCTGGACCGATCAGGCTGGAGCCTGATCGGTCAGGGAGTGACCTGATCGATCCCCAGACCGATCAGGGAACAACCTGATCGGTCAGGTGACCAATCAGGGGGCGTGGGATGCGAAAGCTGAAGGTTCTGTCCTCACCTGTTGGATCGGTCTGGTGACCGATCCCCAGTACTTGATCGGTCAGGGTGACCGATCATAGAGGAGTTCGCGATCCCGGTTTTCTCACTGGGGACCGATCAGGCTGGAGCCTGATCGGTCTGAGCTTACCCTGATCGGTCCGGTGACCGATCAGGGCCATCTCTGATCGGTCTGGTGACCGATCAGTAGCTGACTTTAATTCAAATACGTTGTCAGAAGTTTCTGATCGCAACTGTTTTCTCGTCTAATACACTGATACACTGCTGATTTCTTTGCGATACACTTTGCTAAGCTTCTGCTAAGTGTGCAGGTGATACAGGAGGATTCAAATATTGGAGGAGAGTCAACTGGGGACTTTTCCATGGATCAGGTTTGGATGGTCCGAGCTGCTTTTCTGCAAACTGCAGTCTCCCGAGCTAAATTTCCGTGTTCCGGACCAGGTGTCCCCAGCTCCTGACCTGAATTCCCGAGCTGGAATTCCCGAGTGGAGTCTGTTGACCAAGTCTCCCGAGCTCCCGAGTTCCCGAGCAGCAGTCGGACGTCTCCCGACCAGGACGTTGCTGAGGCATTGATAAGCACCATTTTATTGATTATTTTAATTGCTAAAATCCATGTTTGATCCATGTTTTTATTGCTTAATTATGATTTTACCCTAGGTTTTGGAACTTTATCTTATTTTGGACTTAATTGCAAAATTACATAATTTTTGGATTATTTGGCCACTAATTTTCTGATATATTTTTGTAGGCATGAAAGGATCCTGGACCTAGGGCATACTGGGTCAAACCTGAGTCGGATATGAACCGGATCGAATTATCAAGCCTACGATTAATCCGGGCCGTCCGATTCAAGAGCGGCTAGATCTGAGCCATCCGGGACGATCTGAAGCAATCCGAGCTAGGGTTAGGGTTGATCAAGCTCATGATCAAGATCTGAAGGTTTCATCCCAATCAGAGCTAAATCAACCGTTAGATCAAGCAAGGAGGGCTCTAGAGCGTCCATTCACAGATAGAGTTGATCTGGACCATCCGTTGCATATCTGGAGGATCCGAGCTACCACGAGGCAGATCCTGACCCCAGATCATCATCATAAAAGTTTGGCTCAAATCAGATCAAGATCTACCGTTGGATTTCATCAAAGCAATCTGAGCCGTCCATTTGTTTCTATTTAATCAGAAATGCGCAGCAGCTCCTCCCGGTCGCGTCTCCGCCGCTACAGTTCCCTTCATCGAGTTCTTCAGTTTTCTTAGTGTTTTTCTCCATTTCCGGGGCGCGACCCCTTAATTCTTTATCGGGATCAAGGTTTGGATCGCTGGAGGATACTTTGTTGGAGATTTCAGATCAAATTCGCGCCGGACAGAGCTTGTTTGAGGGTTTCGACAGCTTTGTGGTCCGGGAGCTTAAATCTCAGCCACAACCAATTTCCGACGACCTGGGCCACTTGTAGGGGTTCTCAGGTGAGCTCAGGTCTTCCCCAAATCACCATCGCAGCTCAACAACTGAGATCGAAGCTTTCGGATTGGAAATTTCCCCAACTGTGCAGTTTGAGCAGAATTTACCACGCGGAGCTGTTTTCCAGCGAATTGCTGAGCTTAGGGGTTCGAGGCCAGCCTTTGCGTGACGAACAAAGAAACCTTGAGCTAGGGAAGATTGAGGAGTAGCTTAGATCCTTAATTTTCATGTTTTATAGCTGTAATTGGATTTCGGCACTGTTCTGTTTCTGCACTTTCGTATCAGCAGTTTAATTCCAAGTTTCTGACTTGTTTAGCTTAATTAGGTTTTACATCTTCAAGTCAATTAGTTTATGAGTTTGTTAGGTGACAACGCAATTCAATTTCAATTAGTTTACATTTCCTTTCTTGCGTGCCAATTGGTATTGCTTGCGTATCAGTGAATTTCAGCAATTTCAGTTCCGAATGTAGTTTAGTGAATCCGATCTGTCCGAACTATTTCTGCGGTTAACTAGTTTCAATTCAGCAAGTATTAGTAGCTAGGTAGTTTGTTAGTGAGTTATGGCAATAGGTTTAGTGTGTTTGGCATAGTTTAATTCTGCAAATTTAGTTTAGCTGCTGCGTATCAAACTCTTGTTCTGTTTTCTGCAACTTTCCATTCAGTTTCGAAAGTTTCGGTTTATTTCGAATTGGACTCATGTTTAGTTCATTCCCTGCAATTGAAGAGAGTATTTAGTTTGTTTATGCTTGAGATCTGAGTTGTTTTCCAATTTGGTTTTACTTCTGCGGTTTCCATCAGCTTGTTAGAATTGAATCCAATTCTGTAATTCATAACTGCAATTCTGCACAATAGGTTTCAAGCTGCCGATTTGTATCAAGTGAACTTAGATTTGTCACACCTTATCTGATCTCTAGGTTGGTACACTCAATTACAGTTATTCTGTTTGACTTCACATCAGAATGTTTGGAAATTCTGCATTGGCATTGTTGAAACTCTGCATTTCATGACTGACCTTGCTATTTCTGCACATAAGTTGAGGGGATCTGAGTTGCTGTTTTCCGAGTCCATTTGTTGCTGAATTCAGCATTTGATTTGTTTGCTCCAAATTCATTTGTTTTGCATCAGCTTCTAATGCTGAAGTTTAGTAACAATTCCGGCAAATTCAGTTTCCTTTACGTGCCAATGTTTGCTGAATTTTTTCTGCATAATGTATCAAGATAATGTATGCACTGCTTTGTATGAAAATTTAACTTGCCTTTTAGTGAATTGCTGTGATTGAAATCAGTTGCATTCAAACTTGGATCGGTTCCGAATTGTAGTTCATATTTGGCACATAAGTTGTCTTGATTTCCTTGCCTACAACTTGTATCAAGTAAGACTTGGCATTGGGTTTTGTATTGGACTGTTTTTAGATATCTTTGCATTTGATTTGGATGTGCCATCAGATCCGTTGAGCAACTTCGGTTAAGTTACCTTGCTATCACTTGTTGAGTTCCATGGTTAAGTTCTTTACTTTATATTGCGATTTCATTTCTAATTGAACCCAAAACCCAGATTTAATTTGAAACCCGAAAACACAAACGACACCTAAATACAAGCGCGAATCAAATTACATCAACAAGTCCCCGAGAAAAATACGACCTGTGGCCCCTTTGCTACATTTTTATACTTTTGCTTGTAAAAGGGTTTCCAGTTATTCATTCATATTTAAATTCGATGGTCCCACACTTTCGTGACAATTTAATCTAGTAGATTCGGGACCGTCAGGCATGCACAACGCAATTTCCTTGAAACAGATTTGTCCTCCTCTGGCGGTGCTTCGAAGCTCAAATGGGCGTCTATCTCTCAGGATACAACAGCCGAACCACGGGATTAAAGTCCCATTCACAATGGAGTCTCTATATTCTACACCTCACTTTTCATTCACTAGAAAGTCCAAATGTGGGACTAAAGTCCCACCACCTCCCTTTCCTTCCTGTCGAAACTTCCGACCTCTAATAAGGGTTGGGACAGGGTGATGTGACCGGTTCGGCCGATCAGGCTGCGGCACAATGGCGACCACCAGGGTCGGCTGGAAAGAGTCAGGTCACTCGGGTGCGCCAGGATCGCTCCAATAGGCAGTAGTCCAGTCGGTCGGACTCGATGCCTCCTTCGACTAGGCTCGAGGGGATGCTTATGATCCCGACCTTGCTTACAGGTAGCTCAGCCAGCTTAGCCAGCCAGCTTGGCGCCACGAAGACCTAGCAGAAGGGCAAACGGAGGCCTCACCCGGGGAGTTCCCGAACCAAGAACCCTCCCGAAGCGCTAACCGACCGACCCCGGGCGGGCTTGGGCGGGTCGAGTCCGAGCACCCCCTAACTCGGTCCCCCAAGTCCATTTTCCCAACCCAGGTCTGGGTCGGGTCATTCAGTCCTCAACACTCCATCGCCTGGATAACTAACAAACCCGAAACATGGCAAGACGGACATAGCTCAACAAACCCCCAACTCAGGGCGTACCTCGTGTCTCTCAGCTCCGAGTCGGACGCATGGCGGCCCACGCTCCCTGGACATGACCCGACCTGGTCCATAACACTCGGACCCGTTGGACGGTGCTCGGTCTCCAGACCAGCTCTCCCCTACGCCGCCCTACATTAGTGCATCTAGGGTACGACCATGACATCAAGTTAATACACACCTTACCCATTCATGACACACCTCGCGGTTATCCCGCTGACTCGGTACGGTTGTACCATCCAAGCACCCCGCGCCATGCCGCGGTACCTCTAGGTGCTCTCCTACAAGCTGACAGGAACCACACCCCTGTATCGTCGACACGAACAGGCATCGGCGGAGCCAAGCACCCCCTCGCTCTGAATACATTCATGATATATATATATATATATATATATATATATATATATAATATATATATATATATATATATATATATATATATATATATATATATATATATATATATATATATATATATATATATATATATATATATATAATTGATTTTTCTGATCGGTCAGAGACCTCCCTGACCGATCAGACAGCTGCATGATCGGTCAATCTGACCGATCAGCCGTTACCTAATGCCGACGGGTTCATTGCTATCCGACGGGTTCATCGTTACCCCTAAGATTCATCGCTCACCCCCTAGGTTATAGTTTTGTTCGAGGGCGGCGGCCGAAGGCCGCTGATGGTCACCGATGGTGTCCACCGATGATCACCGCGGTCCGCACCTGATCAATTATATATATATATATATATATATATATATATGATGTTTTAAATTTGTTAAATTTTTTTTATAAAATTGTCATTTGAAAAATAATTAATAAAAAATAATCAATTATTTTAATGCTAATACTAATAATTATATTTTAGCGTTCTTTATTATTTCAATATAATTAATAAGTATTCTTTCCTTCTCTATAATATATTACAATAATCATCTTGAAACTGTATCATAATTCATAATTTGATGTCTAGGAATAATTACTTTATTGGTATGCATAAATTTTTATACAATAGTATTTTAGTCTTTTGATATATTTATTTGATAGAAAAAATATTTTTTAAAATTTTTTTTGAGCACCCTTTTAAATTTCTGTCTGGATTCGCCGCTGCGAACAGGAGTTGTCAGCTCCCCAGGCTATATAAGCCCCTCCCCTCTTCATTCCACAGGTATGGGCAATCGCACTCTCCTCTACTACTGTTCCTGCTATTTCCATATATTTCCTGCGGATACTAACTTGACCGTTGGAGGGTCTGATCAGGGAAATTCCTCGGCGGGTTTGCTAACGGTCGCTATCTCGCAGGTCGAAGCCAGGTCGGCGACAGGTCAGCAGCTCGTGGCACTCGGGAGACCACCTGGCCCTTGGAACTTCCACCTCGCTTCGCGACAGGATCAGCCACTAAAAATCTTGAATTCGGGTCACGGAGTTAGTGAGGCATAAATCCCTGCACCCTATGTAAAAAATCTCTCTCCCCAACCTCTTGCCTTCTCAGTCATCGTGATTTGCATCCTTTGTGTTGGTCCTATGGCGGGCAAGAGGGAGCACTGAGGGAGAGTGTTTCGTCTTTTGCCACTATCACCGTCTTCACCGGCGATTGTTTCCCAGCGATCCTAGTTCAACGTTTAATTTGGTTCGATCTATTTTCCATACTTTTTCTCGTAATCTTGAACTCCTTCATGTTTCTTACATTCTCAATCTCTTTTTCTTTGTTAATTGATTCTAGCTATTGATATTTTTAGGTTTTATTTTGGGATTTCTTTTTTATATTGTTTATTAATTTCTGTTTGTGAACATTTTTTTTCTATCGATCTATTGTTTTTCCTATTCGCGGTTCGGCATTTACATTCTCAAGTGAGTGACCATTGTTTCGATTTGCTATCACCGTCTTCATCGGCGATTGTTTCCCGGCGATCCTGGTTCAACGTTCAATCTTGTTCAATCTATCTCCCTTACTTTTTCTCGTAATCTTGAACCCTTTCATGTTTCTTACATTCTCAATCTCTTCTTCTTAGTTTTGTTAATCGATTCTAGCTATTGATATTTTTAGGTTTTATTTTGGGATTTCTTTATGCTATTGTTTATAAATTTCTGTTTGTGAACATTTTTTTTCTATCGATCTATTGTTTTTCCTATCGTGGTTCGACATTTACATATCCGTCTACTATTAGGATTTCTTTTTGATATTGTTTATTCATTTCTGATTTTGGACCTCTTTTTCTATGCATTTCTAGATCCATCGACTATATGTTGTAATTACTGATCACTCAGCTGTTTTTAGATATCTTTTTTCTATCGTTCTGTTGTTTTTCCTAGTCACGGTTCGACATTTCCAGATCCGTCGACTATATGATCTTTTTCTATTGTTTGTTCTAATTTTCCAAGTACAATGTTGCTTTCTCTTTGCCACACATTTGATAGTATCACCTTAAGAGTAGGTACTACCCCAACCTTAACTGCACGCCAATTCACAAATTCCAAGTCTTAAGATCATACCTTCATGTTTCTTACATTCTAAATCTCTTTTTCTCAGTTCTGTTAATCGATTCTAACTATTAATATTTTTAGGTTTTATTTTAGGATTTCTTTTTAATATTGTTTATTAATTTCTGTTTGTAAACATTTTTTTCTAACAATCTATTGTTTTTCCTATTCGTGGTTCGGCATTTACATTCTTAAGTGAGTGACCATTGTTTCGATTTTCTATCACCGTCTTCATCGGCGATTGTTTCCTGGCAATCCTAGTTCAACGTTTAATCTAGTTCGATCTATCTCCCTGAACTTTTCTCGTAATCTTGAACTCCTTCATGTTTCTTATATTCTCAATCTCTTTTTCTTGGTTTTGTTAATTGATTCTAGCTATTGATATTTTGAGGTTTTATTTTGGGATTTCTTTTTGATATTGTTTATTAATTTCAGTTTGTGAACATTTTTTTTATATCGATCTATTGTTTTTCCTATTCGTGGTTCGGCATTTACAGATCCGTCTACTATTAGGATTTCATTTTGATATTGTTTATTCATTTGTGATTTTGACCCTCTTTTTCTATGCATTTCCAGATCCGTCGACTATATGTTGTAATTACTAATCACTCAGTTGTTTTTAGACATCTTTTTTCTATCGTTCTGTTGTTTTTCCTAGTCATGGTTCGGCATTTCCAGATTCGTCGACTATATGATCTTTCTCTATTGTTTGTTCTAATTTTTCAGGTACAATGTTGTTTTCTCTTTGCCACATTTTTTGCTAGTATCACCTCAAGAGTAGGTACTACTCCAACCTTAACTGCATGCCAATTCACGAATTCTCAGTCTTAAGATCATACGTTAAATCTGGTTCTCGACGATCCTGGTTCAACGTTCAATCTGGCTCGATCTATCTCCCTTACTTTTTCTCATAATCTTGAACTCCTTCATGTTTATTACATTCTCAATCTCTTTTTCTTAGTACTGTTAATCGATTCTAGCTATTGATATTTTTAGGTTTTAGTTTGGGATTTCTTTTTGATATTGTTTATTAATTTCTGTTTGTGAATATTTTTTTCTATCGATCTATTGTTTTTCCTATTCGTGGTTCGGCATTTACATTCTCAACTGAGTGAAAATTGTTTTGATTTGCTATCACCGTCTTCATCGGCGATTGTTTCCAGGCGATCCTGGTTCAACGTTCAATCTGGTTCGATCTATCTCCCTTACTTTTTCTCGTAATATTGAACTCCTTCATGTTTCTTACATTCTCAATCACTTTTTCTTAGTTTTGTTAATCGATTCTAGCTATTGATGTTTTTAGGTTTTATTTTGGGGTTTCTTTATGATATTGTTTATTAATTTCTGTTTGTGAACATTTTTTATCTATCAATCTATTGTTTTTCCTATTCGTGGTTCGACATTTACATATCCGTCTACTATTAGGAATTCTTTTTGATATTGTTTATTCATTTCTGATTTTGGACCTCTTTTTCTATGCATTTCTAGATCCGTCGACTATATGTTATAATTACTAATCACTCAGCTGTTTTTAGACATCTTTTTTCTATCATTCTGTTGTTTTTACTAGACACGGTTCGGCATTTCCAGATCTGTCAACTATATGATCTTTTTCTATTGTTTGTTCTAATTTTCCAAGTACAATGTTGCTTTCTCTTTGTCACACTTTTGCTAGATCCTTGATTTGGTTAAATCAAGGACAGTCTCGGCCTCAGAGGCAATAAAAGAGATGCTGCAGGAAGTGGAAGGTCTTTCAAATGGAACTGCTGATTCAAAGTTTGACAGCTCAAAGGACATAGATGGTAAAATTGTCTCAGATTCAGATGAAGATACTGTCAGCAATGGGGAGGATCCGAATCAGATCATGGATGTTGAGCAATTGGTTGCGCTCTTGAAGTCAGCGAGCAGCTCTACTGCTGATGGAAGGATTGCTGCCGGTTCTCTAGACTCTTATAGGAGTGTCCCACATGATCTTCCAACTGGGTTAGGATCTTCATTCCAGCCTCTAAAACCTCCAAAGCACCTCTTACAAGCTAACCCTGTTCCCTCTTCTGAAGTAGCTGTGACACCCGAGCCTGATAACAACATGACTGAAGAACAGAAGAAGTTGCATGAGAAGCTCGAGCAGCTGAAAGTGTTGTTTCTCCGTCTTGTTCATAGGTTGGGGCTTTCACCCGAAGACCCTTTGGTCATCCAAGTTCTCTATCATCTGAGCTTTGCTGAAAGTATTCACAGAGGAATGCAAAGACGTCAACCATTTAATAATATTGAGAGTGCAAAAAGGCAGGCACTGCAGCTCGAAGAGAATGGCAAAGAGAGTCTAGACTTCTCATGCAACATTCTTATTCTTGGGAAGAGTGGGGTGGGTAAGAGTGCGACCATTAATTCCATTTTTGGCTAGGAGATGACTCAAACTAGTGCATTTGAGCCAGCAACCTCTTCTGTCCAAGGAATCTGTGGAATGGTAGATGGGATTAAAATTCATGTAATGGACACTCCAGGTCTCGGAGCTTCTGCTATGGACCAGGGATCAAACAGGAGGATGCTGACATCAATAAAGAAGAACACAAAGAGAAACCCTCCTGAAATTGTTTTGTATGTGGATCGCTTGGACACTGCAGGCAGAGATCAGAATGATTTGCCTCTGCTAAAATCAATCACGAGCACTATGGGTGTGTCTGTTTGGTCCAATGCCATCATCGTTCTCACACATGCTGGTTCTGCGCCTCCTGAGGGACCTATGGGTTCTCCCTTGAGTTATGAGGTGTTTGTTGCTAAGCGGACACATGCTGTCCAGCAGTCCATTCGGATAGCTGCTGGAGACATGCGCTTAATGAATCCAATAGCTCTTGTAGAGAATCATCAATCTAGCTATTGATATTTTTAGGTTTTATTTTGGGATTTCTTTTTAATTTTGTCTATTAATTTCTGTTTGTGAACATTTTTTTCTAACGGTCTATTGTTTTTCCTATTCGTGGTTCGGCATTTACATTCTCAAGTGAGTGACCATTATTTCGATTTGCTATCACCGTCTTCATCGGTGATTGTTTCCCTGCGATCCTAGTTCAATGTTCAATCTAGTTCGATCTATCTCCCTGATCTTTTTTCGTAATCTTGAACTCCTTCATGTTTCTTACATTCTCAATCTCTTTTTCTTAGTTTTGTTAATCGAGTCTAGTTATTGATATTTTTAGATTTTATTTTGGAATTTCTTTTTGATATTGTTTATTAATTTCTGTTTGTGAACATCTTTTTATCTGTCGATCTATTGCTTTTCCTATTCATGGTTCGGCATTTACATATCCATCTACTATAAGGATTGTTTTTTATATTGTTAATTCATTTGTGATTTTGGTCCTCTTTTTCTATGCACTTCTAGATCCGTCGACTATATGTTGTAATTACTGATCAATAAGTTATTTTTAGTCATCTTTTTTCTATCGTTCTGTTGTTTTTCCTAGTCACGGTTAGGCATTTCCAGATCCGTCGACTATATGATCTTTTTCTATTGTTTGTTCTAATTTTGCTGGTACAATGTTGCTTTCTCTTTGCCGCAATTTTGCTAGTATCATCTCAAGAGTAGGTACTACTCCAACCTTAACTGCACGCTAATTCACGAATTCTCAGTCTTGAGATTATACGTTCAATCTGGTTCTCGGCGATCCTGGTTCAATGTTCAATATGGTTCAATCTATCTCCCTTACTTTTTCTCGTAATTTTGAACTCCTTCATGTTTCTTACATTCTGAATCTCTTTTTCTTAGTTCTGTTAATCGATTTTAGCTATTGATATTTTTAGGTTTTATTTTGGGATTTCTTTTTGATATTGTTTATTAATTTCTGTTTGTGAACATTTTTTCTATCGATCTATTGTTTTTCCTATTCGTGGTTCGGCATTTACTTTCTCAAGTGAGTGACCATTGTTTCGATTTGCTATCACCGTCTTCATCGGCGATTGTTTCCCGGCGATCCTGGTTCAACATTCAATCTAGTTCAATCTATCTCCCTTACTTTTTCTCGTAATCTTGAACTCCTTCATGTTTTTTACATTCTCAATCTCTTCTTCTTAGTTTTGTTAATTGATTCTAGCTATTGATATTTTTAGGTTATATTTTGGGATTTCTTTTTTATATTGTTTATTAATATCTGTTTGTGAACATTTTTTTCTATCGATTTTTCCTATTCGTGGTTCACATTTACATATTCGTCTACTATTAGGATTTCTTTTTGATATTGTTTATTCATTTCTGATTTTGGACCTCTTTTTCTATACATTTCTAGTTCCGTCGACTATATGTTGTAATTAATGATCACTCAGCTGTTTTTAGACATCTTTTTTCTATCGTTCTATTGTCTTTCCTAGTCACGGTTCGACTTTTCTTGATCCCTCGACTATATGATCTTTTTCTATTATGTGTTATAATTTTCCCGGTACAATGTTGCTATCTCTTTGCCACACTTTTGCTAGTATCACCTCAAGAGTAGGTACTACTCCAACCTTAACTGCATGCCAATTCACGAATTCTCAGTCTTAAGATCATACGTTCAATCTGGTTCCCGACGATCCTGGTTGAACGCTAAATTTGATTCGATCTATCTCCCTTACTTTTTCTCACTACAAAAAAAACCAGCATTACCGACGGAATTCCGTCGGTAAAGGTACTTACCGACGGAATTCCGACGGAATTTCACCCGTCGGCGCAAAATCCGTCGGTTAGGCATTACCGACAGAATATTTATACCGTCGGTAAGATTTCGGACAGAATTTTAATTCCATCGGAATATTTTTACCGACGGAATTGTGATTCCGTCGGAAATTTCCGACGGAATTGTGTTTCCGTCGGAAATTTCCGAAGAAAATATCTCCATTTCTGTCGGAAATTTCCGACGGAAAAAGGTTTCCGTCGGAAATCTTCCGACGGAATAAAAGTTTCCGTCGGAAATTTCCGACGGAAAATGGTTTCCGTCGAAAATCTTCCGACGGAATAAAAGTTTCCGTCGGAAATTTCCGACGGAAACACAATTCCGTCGGAAATTTCCGACGGAAATAGAGATTTTCCGTCGGAAACAATACGATAATTTTCGACGGAATCGTAATTCCGTCGGAAATCCGACGGAAAATAAAAAAAATTACAGATTATATATTTTTGATATACATTAATATTCACAAAAATCAAATTTCAATCATCGCATTCACAAATATAATATCCATTATCACATTCACAAATATAATATCCATTATCACATTCACAACACAATTACATCACATTCACAACATCAATCATCACATAACTACAACATCAATCATCACATAACTATTTCACATTCAAACACAAAATCCATACAAACATATATTAAAATGGAAGTTGCTATACAGAATATCATATGTTTAGTTTTTAAAATCATAACTACAAACTCATAATTGATTCTCGTAATCTTGAACTCATTCGTGTTTCTTACATTCTGAATCTCTTTTTCTTAGTTATGTTAATTGATTCTAGCTATTGATATTTTTAGGTTTTATTTTGGGATTTCTTTTTAATATTGTTTATTAATTTCTGTTTGTGAACATTTTTTCTAACGGTCTATTGTTTTTCCTATTCGTGGTTCGGCATTTACATTCTCAAGTGATTGACCATTATTTCGATTTGCTATCACCGTCTTCATCGGTGATTGTTTCCCGGCGATCCTAGTTCAACGTTCAATCTAGTTCGATCTATCTCCCTGATCTTTTTTCGTAATCTTGAACTCCTTCATGTTTCTTACATTCTCAATCTCTTTTTCTTAGTTTTGTTAATCGAGTCTAGTTATTGATATTTTTAGATTTTATTTTGGAATTTCTTTTTGTTATTGTTTATTAATTTCTGTTTGTGAACATCTTTTTATCTATTGATCTATTGTTTTTCCTATTCGTGGTTCGACATTTACATATCTGCCTACTATTAGGATTTCTTTTTGTTATTGTTTATTCATTTTTTATTTTGGTTCTCTTTTTCTATGGATTTCCAGATCCGTCAACTATATGTTGTAATTACTGATCACTCAGCTGTTTTTAGACATCTTTTTTCTATTATTCTGTTGTTTTTCCTAGTCACGGTTAGGCATTTCCAGATCCGTCGACTATATGATCTATTTCTATTGTTTGTTCTATTTTTCCAGGTACAATGTTGCTTTCTCTTTGCCACACTTTTGCTAATATCACCTCAAGAGTAGGTACTACTCCAACCTTAACTGCACACCAATTCATGAATTCTCAGTCTTGAGATCATATGTCCAATCTCGTTCTTGGTGATCCTGGTTCAACGTTCAATCTGGTTCGATTTATCTCCATTACTTTTTCTCGTAATCTTGAACTCCTTCATATTTCTTACATTCTCAATCTCTTTTTCTTAGTTATTTTAATCGATTCTAGCTATTGATATTTTTAGGTTTTATTTTGGGATTTTTTTTATATTGTCTATTAATTTCTGTTTGTGAACATTTTTTCTATCGATCTATTGTTTTTCCTATTCGTGGTTCGGCATTTACATTCTCAAGTGAGTGACCATTGTTTCGATTTGCTATCACTGTCTTCATCGGCGATTGTTTCCCGGCGATCCTGGTTCAATGTTCAATCTAGTTCAATTTATCTCCCTTACTTTTTCTCATAATCTTGAACTCCTTCATGTTTTTTACATTCTCAATCTCTTCTTCTTAGTTTTGTTAATCGATTATAGCTATTGATATTTTTAGGTTTTATTTTGGGATTTCTTTTTTATATTGTTTATTAATTTCTGTTTGTGAACCTTTTTTTCTATTGATCTATTGTTTTTCCTATTCGTGGTTCAGCATTTACATATCCGTCTACTATTAGGATTTTTTATATTGTTTATTCATTTTTGATTTGGGATCTCTTTTTCTATGCATTTCTAGGTCCGTGACTATATGTTGTAATTATTGATCACTCAGCTATTTTTAGATATCTTTTTTCTATCGTTCTGTTATTTTTCCTAGTCACAGTTCGACATTTCCAGATCCGTCGACTATATGATCTTTTTCTATTGTTTGTTATAATTTTCCAAGTACAATGTGAGCCCTTGAGTGGTGATGAAAGTCAAAAATACCAACTAACGTGGATATCAAAGCACGGAGAGAATCAACCTAGGTAATCTAACTCCTTATTAGCTCCCTAGGCTCCAATCGGAGATCAATGGGGACTCAGCTCCCCAAGCTCCAATCAAAAAGTCTGATCGGATAATATTCAAGGGAAACGGTTTCCCCGAGTAGCGATCGGATAATACCCGACTAGGCGTCAATGGGTCCCCTCGCGGCCGATCGAATTAGCTCGGTCAAACCTTGCCAAAGACCAATCGTCTGAGTCTCCTTCGGATGAGTCTGATCAAACATCCCCAGGGTTTAATTCCCCTTTTACTTCCTCAAGTAAAAATGGTTTGTGAGCCCAAGAGTGAATCTAGGTACCATCATGGGTAGGGCTAGCCTCTGAAACCCAGTAAGGTTCGTTGCCCCATAGACACCTATTTGGGCTAGGGCCAGAAGCAAAGTTATTAGGAACAAGTGGAACAATGTCCCTACATAAATACGGCTTATAATTACACCTATGAATGACAAGACCACTTAATACAGGCGAAATACTAGAGTGGCCGCATGAGGGACTCTTTGGTCTGTTTGTTGATGTTCTTTTCCTTTTCGTGCTATTAGAGGTATTGCAGCTTATCGGAGCTCGAAGTCTTTGCATGGTCAACATTCAAGCCAGCCTACCGGTACTTCATCCTCATCATTTTCAGACGGGATCATAGCACTTATAGTTAAAAATTTGTTTTATAAAATTATAAATAATAAGCTGTTAATATATTATTGGCATCTTGATTTATGATCAATTATTTTTAAGTATAGTAAATATATTTTTGAATTTCAACCATATTTATATGAATTATAATGTTGAATAATAATTGTATTTATTATTACTTATTTAATTATAAATATTCAAATTAAATGTAATTTATATGATTGATATAAATTTAAGCCTCGTCTTTAATTTTATATACAATGGAATACCTGATTTTTTTACTTGCGTAATTATAAAATAAAAATCAGGGATTTATCCATCATATTATGGATATCCTATGAAATTAGGATCTCCATCATATTATGGATATCCTATGACACTTTAAAAATAATGTTAAAATTTAGTCATCTACCTATACTAATATAAAAAATTTATTATTTTAAATTAAATCGACTAATTTAAGAATAGTATGGCGCGCTAGGACTTTATTAAAAGGCGATGGAATTCTTTTATTCATAAGCAATATTAATTGAGGGGGTCAGGCGCTTGCTATATATTCGGTAGAAATGGTAATGAGTTTTGATTGAAGGATTTATGGGTTTAGTAATAACCAAGTGAGGGTTAGGTTATAAAATCAAGGGTATCATATCCATATTTTAATTCTGATTCTCGTATACCAAGCATCATAAATGCGAATGAAATAGATTCCATTCCCATTCCCGCCTTCTAAACCCGCTTACCAAGCGCCTCCTCAGTAATTTTATGTACAACAGTGAAAATTTTGACCATTAATCAGTGGCACGCCCGACGTTCGATCATCAATCGGACACTATCGGCAGCCTTCAATCGCCGTCCCGAACCAAACTATATCCTGGGGGCACGGTGAACCCGTTGGGGATCGCCCAATTGTGATATCGCATCATTCACCGTCGTTTTCGAGGGGTTCACCATTGCCGATGATCCTGACGGGTTCACCATCTTCAAGATTCATCATAATTTCACCATCTTCAAGATTTCGACAGGTTGATGGAGGAGGCTAAAAGGCTAGGTCTAGGTTGGTCGGGCGAAGACGAGTGCTGAGTGATTATACTCGGGGTTGAAATCTCAAATTTATGGTTTGGGCAGTCGACTGATGCTTGGATCAGTCGACTGATAGAAGTTACAGAAAAATCAGTCGACTGATCACTTGATCAGTCGACTGGTGTCAGTTGGAATTCGAACGTTGGGTTGTAACGTTCGAATCCAAGGTGGACGAGTTGACTGGTGTTGGCACCAATCGATTGGTAACGTCTGTTTCAGCTGGGAGTTCTATTTAAGAGAGATCGGTTTGGCTGGGCAAAGGTTGACGAAATAAGTTTCGGTAAAGCTTATTAATAGTCTCCAAGTGCTCAAGTGTTGTCGAGAGTTTGTGGTCAGGTTTCTCCACCCACAAGGAGCGACAAGAGCTAGCCGGAGGTCTTTCGGGGACTAATCCACCGATGGATAGGGATCGTCCACCTTACAGACAACCGTGGAAGAGTCTTCATCTCCGAACCACGTAAATTGGTGTCTCTTTTTTTGTTAGTTTTAGTTTAATTGTATTCCGCTTGCGCAACTAACAAATATAGAAACAGAGTGAAATAAGTGGGTGATCGGCTATTTATCCCCCTCTAACCGGGTCATCGATCCCTAACAACATATGTAGACTCATTCTTTAATAAGTAATTAGCCCAATATCGTCTTAGGCAATACAACTGATGGAAATTACTTTCTTTGCATTCTTCTCGGAAATTAGTGGTTTACTTGCTACGTACATAATAATTTCCTTTACTATTTATGTTGCTGTATGCAGATATGTATAATCTGCATATTTGCAGATTACCAGCATACATGCATCTCCCAGGCTGTTGGTTCATTTGGTTTGAACTATGTACCTAAGTATGAAATCTTAGCTGGCAAAACCTGTGACTGGACAACAAATGTACAGGTCAGCCACACTGTACCGAATAATATCTATTTTCCTATTACTATTTTCTCAATTGAGTTTAATTTGGATCTCAATATAGGAAAGTTTTCATCCAATTGAAGTACTTACTGGTCTATGGATCGTTCCCAAATGGAGAGAACCCCCGGTATGCTTTAACTTTAACCATTTTTGTTGAGTAATCTTCTTAGCTATTTTTAAAACGATGAGCCAAACAGAATAGTTACTCTATCATGTGACTTGTGAGATACAAATTTCATGATCACAAAATTTGCAGTGTATCACTAATATCTGTGCAAACTTTATGATATATAATTATATCATTATCTCTTAAAAGTGTCTTGGCCTTGTCTCTCCAACTATTCCTTTATCGAGGTCATGCTTGACTGCTCAATCGTTTAAAGCTGGATAAATTGGCAATTTTAAGCGAGAAACTGGTCCAGAAGGTGTTTGGTTCATTTATTAAATGCAGATGTTACAGATTTACGTATTTTGTCTCAACCTATGCACGAATCGAGAATTAGTACCACAGGTGTTTGGTTCATTTGTTAAATGCAGATGTTACAGATTTATGTATTTTGTCTCAACCTATGCACGAATCGAGAATTAGTACCACACTAGATCGACTATTGGTTTGAATCTGGGTAGAAAACACTAGCTCATCGTGAGTCCCGAGCTCTTTGTATGTTCTTGCAGCTTTGTAGTTAGGCTAATTCTGCATATTATGATATGAACTTTTCTTATTTTGACCTCGTGATAAAATTATTGCCTCCATGTACGTTCTAATTGCCATATCCAAATAGTAGGGACACGACTTTTATTGTTTTGTATATATAGTTTGCCTCTGTGAATAGAGACATGGTAAGTGTATCGTACAGATAATCTATTTGAGCTTCTCCATTCTACTTCCTTAGCTTCTTGAATACATCTGTTTGATTACAACATCAACATTGCGAGTGCAGTAGAGTCTCCTTTTGTTGCATGAATTTCCAGATTAGTTCGATTCTCTTTGTTCTGTACTGTTTTAAGATTTTGAATATGAACATATATGTGTATGTGTCACGTCCCGAGATGAGTCGTTGGCCCAATACTTAGGGCAACTATACATACACAATAAACACATATATAGGGCCTCTGGCCTCAAACACAACAAATAAGTAAAGTAACGAAAAGGAAATGCATCATGATATAAAAACCACTTCAACTCAACCTGATTTGTCATCCGAGCAGGCGCACAGCACGACACAACACATAAAGTCCAATATAGGACTCAAAAGTACAATTCATGCCTCACACATCACAAATACAAGTTCACAACGTGAAAATAAATACAATGTAAGAAAATATCACGTACAAATACTTGCAAAATGAAAGTGAAGACCGAAGTCGGGACTGGCTGCTGGGCACTCCGAGCAGCATCAACCTGAAATAGGAAAATAAGCTATCGGGGGTGAGTCCAGGTAAACTTCGCGGATAATAAAGACAAATATGCATGGTACCAACAAGGTTACATAACAGAATAGAAACAATACAGATACAGTCTCATAAGGAAATAAAATTTTTTGCATAACTGGGAAAACTAAACGTAAAATACATACCGGTGGCACTCTCATGTGTGAGGTAGCAAGACAAATAGCTCGTACACACGAGCATATGCAAATCACCCAATCCAAAAGTAAAATACCTCCTGTATATGCATATAATCCAAGTGCAACAATCATATCTCAATCAAATGCAGCATACACAGTCTAATGTAAGTCTCATGCACCGTATGCACATGATGCAATGACATGTGTCACCCCTGACGCTAGTCTAGCTACCGTAACATGTCATATGAATACGGCCGAGTAGATAGGGCTATGACAACTGTATGCACTCCGCCGCCACTGCTCCGGAGTGGCCGAGTGGACAGGATGCAGTCGAAGACAACACTCCTACCTCATATCAAATGAGGAAGCCTCGCTCTCATCTTCTCGTATCCCATAACAAAGGAGGGAACCCCGTCTGCTACCACGCTCCGATAACTACTAACCCATGAGTAGCTGAGCGGAGCAGAACGGAGCAATACTGGCCACACTCGATAATCACTATCCCTTAGTAATTGTGTGGTCAGGTCCTGTATGACTAACAATCCGTCTCAACCATAAGGGAGCCAAGGATTGCCAGCTATGCAACCGTGCAAAGATGATGTATGACACTAACACATGTAACAATCACCTAGTAGTCCTACCAAGAATTACAAGTCAAAAACATAGATCGTGTGCCACTAAAATAATCCACTAGGTGTACATACATATAAAGCTAGTAATAGACCAAAAATTTTATTATTATTCCTGATAATTTTTTATTTAAATGATAAGCCTGCGTTGTACCCTGCCCTTTAACACCCATCAATTATTTGACTTCAAATATGAGCACACAGTGACTGCACACTTTTGTATCAAATTTTAGATTGTTATAATCGAAATTGAACAAATGCCTAGATTTTCACAAAGTCAATCAACTTCTTTTCTTCGCTGTCAACATATTAAAAAATGAAAGAAAACTAAAAAAAATCACCATTTCATCATGGAGCATCCCGTCCCAGTCTCTCCACAGGGACTCCATCAGCCTCGCCTTGATTTTCAAAAGCTATGGTTGATCCATAAGGCACTATGCAATTGTCCCATTCTTGGAGAGCATCTAGCGGCAAGGCGGGAGACCAACGTGAATTATAATTTTGAATGGCAAGAGACACATCAGTGTCGCCGTCCCTTTTTTTCTTTGGGTAAACCTAAAAAATTAGATAAATGGTATTAGACATATTCTTTCCTATGTTATCAAAATTAAATGCATTCCAAGTTTGTCCAGTTCCACAAGAGCTACAAGTCAAATTTAATAGGCGAGTCGCCATCCTTTTCAGCTCAGGATAATGATTTCCAAATGTATTCCACCACAGGACTGGATCATTTCTATAGCACATCGACCTTGCATTCTCAATTCCAAATAATCCCTTACGAGTTGAAAAATTAACAATTTGATTCTCTATCTTTTTTAAATTTTCTACAGTCATGTCTAGATCATCATCGCAGTGAATTACCATTCTTGCTAAACATGTATAAGATGCCTCATTAGATTCAGAAGGGAACTTGAAAGTGGCATCAGATTGCCATTCAGGGTTCAAAAGGTGACTTGCTACATACACTGATTGAATTTGTGCATTCCATCTCTGATTAAATATGTTCCAAATATCCTCGTACCTGCATAAAATAAAAGGCAATAGCACAAAATATAAGCATTCAAAAAAAATTAAAATAGAAGAAATAAATATGTAAGATCTAGAATAAAAGAGTGTACCCTTTTACAGAATTCAATAATCGAATTCTCTCTTTTGTTTGTTTCATTTCTTCATATATAGCAAAATATATCATCACAAGTATTTCAATAATAGGCATAGCCAAGTTCATACAACGTACTAATTCATTCCAAAATCCATTATCACTAATTATTTGTTATATTTCTTCTCCTTCTCTTGTCTGTGCCAATTCATTTGATTTCCATTGATCGCTTGAAAACCTAGGAAAGAATTGTTTTTTTATATTAATAAGATACAATAAAATCAAATATGAAGTAGCAGATCTAGGGTCTAGGGTCAATGTTTTAGTCAAACGAATAGAATCTAGGAAAAGGACGAATGAAGAAGAGGAGGAAATGCTAGAAAATATTCGGCGTAAGAGAGGAAAGCAAATCATAGAATCGTTCGAGGATAGATCTAGGGATGAAGCTGGTCCACAAATTGCTAAATTGTTTCCCACAGGTGACATCCCCTTTAGTTGTGCAAAACATCCACTATCCGACTTGTTGGAGTGAGAAAAGACGGGTTGCTCCATAATATGTGATGAATAGACAAACACAAAGGGAATATTTATTTGTAATTTTTTGGTGAATAGTCCAAATAGTACTATTTTTATGAAATCTATTGATACAGTTGATCTTCCTGTACAAAATTGTATTGTTTTTAATATGTTGGATGAAATTGTATAAGTGATTGGAGAGAAGAATGTTGTCCAATTGATAACCAACAACGATGCAAAATTTAAGATTGTTGCAGAGATGTTGATAAAGGATAGAAAAATGATTTTTTTGGAGCCCTTGTGTTATCCAACTGTTAGATGGAATTCTAAAAGACTTGAGCAGCTTGCCAGATCATCGCATAATTGTTGGTAAAGGTGAAAAAATTAGTACGTTTATTTCTTCGAGAACCATAGTTGTTGAGTTATTAAGGAATTTCACCGGTAATAAAGATTGGAAGTACCCAATAATTACTAGATCTGCTACTTCATATTTGATTTTATTGTATCTTATTAATATAAAAGAACAATTCTTTCCTAGGTTTTCAAGCGATCAATGGAAATCAAATGAATTGGCACAGACAAGAGAAGGAGAAGAAATACAACAAATAATTAGTGATAATGGATTTTGGAATGAAATAGTACGTTGTATGAACTTGGCTATGCCTATTATTGAAATACTAGTGAAGATATATTTTGCTTCGAGTTCAACCATGGGATACCTATATGAAGAAATGAAACAAACAAAAGAGAAAATTCGATTATTGAATTCTGTAAAAGGTACACTCTTATTCTAGAGCTTACATATTTATTTCTTCCATTTTAATTTTTTTGAATGCTTATATTTTGTGCTATTGCCTTTTATTTTATGCAGATACGAGGATATTTAGAACATATTTAATCAAAAATAGAATGCACAAATTTAATCAGTGTATGTAGCAAGTCACCTTTTGAACCCTGAATTGCAATTTGATGCCACTTCAAGTTCCCTTCTGAATCTAATGAGGTATCTTATACATGTTTAGTAAAAATGGTAATTCACTACGATGATTATCTAGACATGACTTCAGAAAATTTAAAAAAGATAGAGGATTAAATTGTTAATTTTTCAACCCGTAAGGATTTAGGGTTCGAGATTTAAGGGTTTAGGATTTGGGTTTTAGGGTTTAGGTTTTAGGGTTTAGGATTTAGGATTTTTTTTAAAAAAAAAGGAAAAGCTTCTTATTCCTGAAAAGAATATTCATATTAGAAGAGGGCCAAAACCTAACATTTTAATATAGAATTACAATGACTCAAAAAGATTTACAAATATTGCTAGCAGTCCTAGAATTGACTGTGTTTCTGTAATCCTATACAATTAGTAGTCAGCTTCTTATTAACTCAAGTTATTTGTCAAAAACCTTCACCCAATCGTATTAAGTCTCCCAGCACATCAAGAGTTATCAACACCTAGTTGCTTAAAACCACTTGAAATATCTTGCAACAGAATGCCCAAGCCCAATTGCTATAGAGTCCTCCATCAGAAATGATTGCACCTATCAGAAAATCCATTGACCACAATCTTCATCTACTTGTGTAGCATCAGAATGCGTTCTGAGGTTCCTTTCATACGAAATATATATAAAGGAGAGAAAAAATTGAATCTTGCATATGGAAAACCAAAAGAAAACCCAAGAACTCGATGTTCGCTTTAGGTAAGCGACCAACCATAAATGAATTTGTAGCGCCTTTACCGTAGTCGTTACTATGGGCTAGATAGATCTATGGTGGATCTATTCACCCTTGCAGACTTTTTGACAAAGCGTCAGCCATCAACGGATTTGAATTGTCTTTACCGTAACCGTTTGCTACGGACTAGATGGATCACATTTGATGGATCCAATCACCATCCCTATATATCCCTGTTCACACCTCTCCGTCCTAACTTCATTTCTGCCAGTCCTTTACCAAATACAGAATTAAGTCCATAGAAGAAAACCCCAGCTTCATTTTGGTTGCAACAGATTGAAATTCGAGCAGACTTCAAATAACAAAAGTCAGATCAGGATATATTTAAGTCTGCTCCATTTGGCACGTTTGGCACACTGCAAACCAACCTGACAAACTTCTGAAATCCCACTGTCTAAGCCACCACCTTGCCCAAGATCAGGCACCAACAACTGAGTTTATGTGCAGCAGATCCA
Source organism: Boesenbergia rotunda (assembly GCA_024364735.1). Classification (NCBI taxonomy): domain Eukaryota; kingdom Viridiplantae; phylum Streptophyta; class Magnoliopsida; order Zingiberales; family Zingiberaceae; genus Boesenbergia; species Boesenbergia rotunda. The sequence goes on along the minus strand of JAGFNQ010006119.1, from coordinate 188,053 downwards.
TATTTTCTGACCATTACGAAATAAAAACACAGCAGCCGACTTTTGATTTTCAGATATATCATTATAGCTTTTATCAGACCAAATGCACTTCACAATCGGTATACAAGAATTCAGCCTGCTCAATTGGCACATCTGGCACACTATCAGTTGGAAAATACAGCTTTAGCAACATTTCACCAATCAGGATTCCAACACAAACACTTCTGATATGGTTGAAACAATCTCAGTTTTTCTTGGCATCAGAGGAAAATGAGCAGAAATTCATGGCTTAATTCCCAGCAATTCTCAAACACCAGAACACCTATTTTCTGAAAGATCAGGAATTGTGCAAACCCTTCAAGCGAGACCAAAATTCCCACCAAAATCAATTTAAATCTGTACAGGATTATTTGAAATCGAATCTGTCTCACAATCAAAATCATCTGTGAACCCCCTGATGCCAATCCTCCTCGGCAAAGCAATAAAAACCCACCAGAAAAATATATATGTGAGCATCCAGGTCTGATTTCCATAGAAATATCAGATATAGATGCCTTGACAGCATCTACACCAACAAAACCTCCTCGTAAACAACACCCTATCAGGCAAAAATCAGCAACTTTCTATAAAAAGACCAGCATAACCATCTCCCTACTAGCAACCCACATACAACAAACCATCAACCCCCTCCCACTTGCCTACACTCACATAGATTTGCAAGAGAAAAAAGGCAGCAAGCAAACAAATGAGGCCAGCCTCAAATACTCACAGCAGCAGCAAATGATACACTTAGGATTGGTCCCTTGGCACATTTGTCCCGCAGATAAACCAACCATAACTCCATGAGTTAATCAAAAAATATGTGCCGAAAAATTTCAAAAACATCCTCAAAGGCATTGAATATCACAATCCCAGATAGCCAGAAAACCACATACTGAATTTAGCAACTAACAAACCTGTTATCCAAAGAAAACACTAGCAAACCAATATACAGCAGCTACCCCTTCCGGGAATGCTATCCAAAGAAAGCCTCAGAGACCAGCAGCAGACTCCAGATACTTCCCCTGTTAACACACGTTTCAGGCAAAAAGCTAATCAGAAACAGCAAATTCAGCAAACCAGAAAATTTGACACCACTGGCACACATCTTATCCGACCATCAAAAACCAAAGGCCAAAGCAAAATTTTCACAAATAAATAACTCATCACTTATGCTTCGATTTCTCCCTAGCACAGCCCCACCAAAAACACCACAAACCCGAAAACAGGCACCAAAGATGGCACTTGCCAGTAGTGACCAGAAGCATTGATCACAATACAACATCTGATTTTTTCCCAGTAGTTTGGCATTCATTACTCCATTATCAGTATCAAACCCTGAAGTTGATACAAAATTTGCCACATTGGCATGCATCCTATCGACTAGCCGTATTGAGGAGCATAGTTTCTGACTCTTTAGGTTAGCATTTGAATTCACACCACATATTGCAGCATCAGACATACGGGAAACTGAGCAAAACTCTTCCACCATAATATCAAGTCCCAACGCCCACATTCAATTTCCAGCTTTAAACAACCTCCCTTGACAGTCCAGAACATTTCTAAAACCCCCTGCATGTAAATTTCATGAAAGCCTGCCATTTACCCTGGCCTGGATGACATCCTGCAGACCCAATCTCTCCAACTTACAGATCCCCATTACTCCTTATCTAAAGAATCTCCATTTATTACCTTATCCCCCTCATAACTATTGAAAATTGGCAGTCAATAATGATATGGTAGAGGAATGAAGATTTGCATGCATGATCTCCGAGGGTTCACGTGCCCCCCAGGTATAGTTTGATTCGGGACGGCAGCCGAAGACCGCCGATGGTGTCCAAGCGATAATCGGACGTGTACATGTAAAGTGTCACGTCATTCACTTAAGTGCACGTCATTCACTCTCCCATTTTCACTTCCCTATCATAGCTCATATATGTGACCACCGAATTTGGTGCCTTCTAGTGATACTCTTAAGAACCAGTTGTCGCAACTCCCAGCAAACTGAGTGACTTTGGATGATTTTTAATGCTGCCATCGAGTCAGATTCGACCCAAACAGGCACCCAATTATTTTCTATGCACACTCCAAACCCTTCCATATTGCAAACTCTGCCTTAATCTTTGATCCCACTCCAATCCCACCATGCCTGGCCTGAACTACTTTCCCAGCACCATCTTTGATGATAAAACCATATGAAGACATCCCCGGATTACCTTTAGAGCAGCCATCTGTATTGATCTTATAAGTTCCCATGCTCGGCTTCTGCCAACATACTATCTTGATAGTATTGACAGATTTTAAAGCAACTTGCAGGCCAAAACTTGCAGCCACGGCAAAGTATCCTCTCCAATGATATCCTTTAATTAAGCCAGCACCCATGCCATAAACCACATATTGCACAATTTGTCTGATGATTCTCTGCGCTACCATCTTAATATCATGGTGCTTAGCATCATTTCTTGCTGTCCATATAAACCAAATAATCAAAAGGAGAAAAATCTCTCTAATATGTCCTTGCTTTAACCATGTCTTTCCAACTCTCCAACTAGCAAAACAGTGACAGTTATTAACCTCCATAGCCACAACACTATCAAAGAAAAGGTGCTCCCATGATTCCTCCTCCTCACAACATTGGCATTTGGATGCCAAATGGACACCTCTTCTCCTTAAGATTTCATCAACAGGCAAGCGACGCTTCATAAACCGCCAACAAAAAATAGAAATCTTTGTTACCAACAACTTACTCCAACACACCACATAGAAAGGAGACTCTTCACTTATTTTCCGGATGCAATTCCAAGCCGATTTTAAAGAGAACTTCCCATTCTGATCCTGCTTCCACACCAATGCGTCCGGCTCCCCAGGTAAGAATGGAACACTAGCTATTTCTTCTTTAACTCCAAATGGTACAAGGTGCTGAAATTTCTCGATTTCCCATCCCTGATCCCCCATAAACTCAGATACAAGACAATCCGGATTGCCAATGATTGGATATGATTTACACAAGGATCCACTATCTAAGAAAATTATCATGCCAAAATCTGATCTTGCCCTTTCCAATAATCCACCCACTATGTTGTTCAGCCACACCTCTGATTTTCCACAACCTTCGCCAGCAAGGAGACACATTACTCTTTAAAGGAACGATACTTGGCGCAAAAGCGCCACAATACCTTTTAGACATGAAGGTAGCCCAAATCGTTTTTTGTTCTCTCAACCGAAACCAAAGCTTAATGGCCATGGCAGTGGCCACATCTGACATCCTCCTTACTCCTAGACCACCTTCTAGCTTCGGTCTACAAATATCAGCCCAAGATATCCAATGTGTTTTCTTGCTAGCACCCGATGCTCCCCAAAAGAAATTAGCAAAAAGCATTTCCAATTGATGAAATATAGACAAAGGTGGCAAAATAACCTGTAGCAAATAAAATGGCAATGAAGCCAAAACGCTTTGGATAAGTAATAGCCGTCCACCATGTGAGAGCCTCGACACATTCCACCCAAGTAATTTTCCCTTGCTCTCTCTAAAAGGGGTTGAAAATGTGTTGCCTTCCTATTTCCTGTGAAAATAGGTACCCCTAAATACTTCATAGGAGCCACCCCTTCTGAGAAGCCTGTTACACTTGCAATTTGATTTCTCCTTGATGTCGATATTCCCCTTGCAGGAAAAAAAGAACTCTTTGCCGCATTGACAGATTGCCCAGAACTGACCATGAATTCCTCTAAGAAAGCCTTTACTCTTTTCACACAATTCAGAGATCCATTCATCAAGATCATATCATCTGCATATGCTAAATAAGACAACCTCATATCACAGTCAGATATAAAGAATAACTGAGGATACTTATCAAACAACCGATCTAGCCCTCTTGAAAGAAACTCAGCTGCAATTATGAACAATAGCGGAGAAATAGGATCTCCTTGACTGAGACCTCTCTTCGAGTGAAAAACCCCAGCTAGTTGTCCATTTATCCTCACTAAGAACCAACAATCAGTAATACATCTCCTAACAATATCAATTACCTCATTAGAAAACCCAAAAGCAGCCATAATTTTGAACAAAAACACCCACTGAACTCTATCATATGCCTTTGCCATGTCTAGTTTCAGAATTAAATTTCCACCTCTAACACGATGATTCAACTTATGATTAAACTCATGCGCCATGAGAATATTGTCTGATATCAATCTTCCTGCCACAAAGCTGCTTTGCGAAGGTGATATTATTTTATCCAGCATTGGACTTATCCTGTTGGATAGCAACTTTGAGATAATTTTGTTAGAAACATTGCATAAGCTAATCGGCCTGAAATCCTGCCATTGATGCCCATGCTCGACTTTAGGAATCAGAACAATAGTAGTTGCTGCCATACCTTTTGGTAAAGAGCCACCTCTAAAAAAATTCAACACAGCCTGATAAACATCCTCCTTGATAATCTGCCAACAAGCAACATAGAAAGCAACCGAAAACCCATCCGGACCTGCTGCACTATCCTCATCCATTACCCAAATCACTTGTTTAACCTCTTCAATTGATGGTGGAGCAACTATAAAATCATTCTCTCTTGAAGATACCAAATGCGGTATGGAATCCATATTCACTGAGCTGCATTCATAGTCATCCCCTATCAAAAGCTTCTCAAAGAATCGAGCACCTGAATTTTGGATATCTTCATTTTTTTCCAAGCAATCTCCTTCATCCCAAATTCGAAATATCCTGTTATCCAACCTTCTCTTTTGCACCAAATAATGAAAGAACCTAGTGTTTTTCTCCCCCTCTCCCGTCCACTTAATCGCCGCTTTTTGTTTCCAAAACATCTCCTCCATATGCAAAGTTTGGTTAAGAGAAGCTTGTTGCTTGGCCATATGGATCTTATTCTCTATTGTTGGATCCAGATCAAAAGCTTTCTCTGTCTCGGCAAAGTTTTCTTCCGCCTTCTTTACATTGTCATGAATGTTCCCAAATACATAAGTGTTCCACCACTTTAAATGGTTTTTCAAACGCTTCAACTTCAGATGGAATTTATGCATGCCAAAACCTGAGACTGGAAGGTGCCAATTTAAACGGACTGTAAGTAAAAAATTATGATGCTTTACCCACATTTTCTGGAACCTGAAAGAGGCCGCCGACTTGAAGAATTCAGGAAATGAAATTAGCAAAGGGCAGTGATCAGACATGGCTCTACTTAAGTGCTCTACCCTCACTGAGAAATCACGAGCTTTCCAAGACGGGGATATTAAAACCCTATCCAAACGCTTCCAAACCTTATTATTAGTCCAAGTGAACCTATCACCAACAAAACCAGCGTCCAGAAGGCCTGCCAGCATTAAGAAATTATTGAATTCGTTTACTGCTCCTAGTCTATTCAGAATCCCTGCAGAATGTTCATTATGTCCTGCAATCACATTAAAATCTCCACCAATCAACCAGAAATCATCCATGGATGGTTTAATCTCTAGTAAGTTCTCCCATAAAATTCTCCTCTCACTTCTATCACATTTCGCATAAACCACAGTCATAAAAATATCTATAGGGAATAAAGAAGAGGACAACTTCAAATGCAGAAATTGTTCATTATCAGTTAGCACTACACATTCACTGTTCTGATCAAAAAGGAACCATATCTTACCCGAACAATTGGAAACCACAGCTGTAAAACCCAATCTTCTAGTAATGAAATCCCCATTAAGCTGTATAAACGGCTCTAGAATCCCCAGAAAATTTAGACAATGATTCTTTTTCAAATAATGGACCCTTTTGAGTGATGCTCCATTACCTACCCCCTCACATTCCAAATCATACCAACCATTAAAATTTTGATGGAGAGGAGACTCGCTGCGCCTGAGATTTACTTCTAGTGATCCTTTGATTCCCATCACCTTTCGAGGCTTCAGATGGGATATCCTTGAGGGAGGGACCATCTTGCTTCGAGGTCTTTCTTGGAGGAAGGGATATGGAGGAACTCCTGGGTAACTGTACCTCTTCCTCATCATCCACATCAACCTCTCCCTCAAAGGATTTTGATACAACAAAGCCCTCAGATTCCCCTCTTTTGTCTGATGAAGATGGACCTTCACACTGCACATGTGGCACCTTCTCGGCACTTGCATTCTGATCTGCTAAACTCTGGTGAGACTGTAAATTCCTTCTGCCTAAGTCAGTTCCTTCTGCCGTGGACCCTCCTTGAATTCTTCTACTCTGAGAAGCTCCTTCCAGACTTCCTTTTCTCAGAATGCTCACTGTGCTTGGTACATTTGGCACGCCCGTTGTTTGGCTCTTCCCTGTCTGCCTTTGAACTTGCACTTCATGTTTGGATCCCGACACATCTAGCAGTTTCCCAACAGGTTTTTCCATCATTCTTCTGTGATATCCTGTTTTTAGGTGGCAAGTCCTCTAAATCATCCAAATTATTCTCCTCCACATCCGGTAATCTCCAATTCTCACCATCTGATAAAATCTTGTCCCCCTCTTCACCATCTACATCTGATTCTATTTCATTCCCTGTATTCTCCATCAGCCCCTCCACATCCCCATGCTCCTCCTCACCCCAATCAGCCAGAGCTTGGAAATGGTTGCCCAACTCCTCATTCTCCATGTTCACCGTTGCTTTGCCTCTTGAAGACCCCTTTTTTTCCACCCACACATTTTTCTCTAAAATTCCTTTGTTCACAGCTTCTTCCTTTAGATTTGATTGTTTCGGAGCCCCTTCTATTCCATTCCCTATCTCACGTTTTCGGTTTAAAACGTTCCTCAAATCTTCTTCATCATTGATCTGCTCTCCCATAAAAGGCCTTCTCATAGGTATCGGCCTCTTTCCCTTCGCATAGCACTCCTCCTCTGAATGACACAGATGAAGACAATACCCACAGTAATTTGTGTGCTTTTCATACACCACCTTTTGTAGTCTCTTTTCCTTGCCAATTCCTATCCAGAATTCTTCCACCTTCGGCTTCAACAGATCAATCTCTACACAAACTCGCGGCATAAATAGTCTTGACCCTCCCGCTGTGGCTTCATCAATCTTGATGGGTTTCCCCACAATCTGGGCAGCAGCAAATAGACAGTTTTTGTTGAACATGTGGATTGGAAGATCCGGGAATTGAACCTATACCGGAATAACCGAAGACACAGTTGCATAAGAAAAGTTCGGCGACCACTTGAAAATCCGAAGTGGCACACCACCAATAAACCAGACTCCTCTTGTCCAGACTCGTGTCATATCCTCATTCGACGTCAGATGTATGAAAATATATCCAGAGCGAAGAAAACGAATGTTATAGAAACCCGAAAGGCCAAGATTTCGAAAAGCTTGCAAAACCACTTCTTGCTTTGGGCGCAAACCCGAAAATTTTCCAATCAAAGCAAATTCATACGGTTTAGCCAAGCAAGCAACTTCCTCTTCAGCGTAGAAAATACCTGGCTTATCGTTGTAGATTATAGCCTTCTTGACACCTTCTCCGACGCCATCAAAATTCTTCATAACAGCTCGTGGAGAAGAAGGTTTGAGCACAGCCGCATAAGAGGGCTTATCCTGGACTCCAGTTGTTGTTCGCATCGCGATCTGAGGACCGCTTATCAGGGATGGAACTACTTCTATTTCTGCCGCCATGGTTTTGGTGGAGATGGGTCTAGGTTGATTGTGGATGGCGTTAGGGAGGGGAGGCTGAGGGTTCGGAAGTGATGGTTGTTGGCCTGGGGGAGGAGGATCCATCGCCGGCGGCCTTGCGGCCCCGACGGCCCTCGCCACAGAGGAGAAAGAGGCGCGCACGCCCTTGGTCGGCAACAATCACCGAAATCGCTCAAAAAATCGCCCTCGACCTCAAAAAATCCCTGAGCCGTAGGCACAGACAAAATAAGAATTAGCAAATAAATTCAATTAAACTCAATTCATAATTAATCCTCGACTCACCTTTGTCAGGCGTGATTCGAGTATCATTTAAGTGAAACACTACCGAGAAACCCATAATCTAATCTATAAGAGATCTAATTAAACTCTAATTGAATGCTAATCCTCACTATGACACAGTGTTATTAATGGCGGATGACCGATCATGGCAGAAAGTCAAAATTCCGCAATAAACAAATGGCGGATGGTGTGGCGGACTATAGCGGAAGTCATGGTGACCATAATAAAAAATATAAAAAATATATATATTATATGCAAAAATTTAAATAAAAGCTGCACAATATTATAAAAAAATTCTAACAATGTATAAACAAAATAAGAAACCTAATTGATAGAAAATCATAGAATAAAGTCATAAATCTCATAAGAACATATCAAAAATCTCAAAATAACGCAATAAGTCTCTTAAGACTCATACTAGAATAAGTCTCGTACATAACCCAAAATATCAAAATAACATAAAATATCTAAATATCAAATACTTCAGTCCTCCTCAACTCCAACATAATCATTTTCTGGAGCATATCCTCCTTCTTCTCCTTCTGACTCCTTAAAAAATTTTTAATTGTTCTTCTTTCGATTCTTCAAAATCATTTTCAAATTCTGGTTCATCATCATCATCTACATCAACTGCTTTTCTCTTTCCTTTTGAAATTGAATTTGCACATGAACCCTTCTTAGAAATTCTTGCAATTGTAATACCACTTGAGGGATCCTTTCTTGTCATAGATTTTGGCCGAATATATAGTCTAGGCTCTCTAGCCCCTGAAGCCTCATAAATAGTGGCCCAATTTAAAGTGTCATCATCATCAAACACCATCTCATCCCCAACATCTTCTTCAATATCATCATCCATCTCTCCAACCAACCACTCATTACATCAATATCATTGAGTGTAATTGGATCAACCACATCTCTAAGATTATACCGTTGTTTGAGTTGGTTATACTTCACATAAACCAAGTTGTGCAATTTTTTGTGCTCAAGCCTATTTCTCTTCTTTGAATGAATCTGCAACATTAATATTATTAAGGAAGTATTAATTAGTTTCTTCCTAATTTCTATTACAACGTAATAGGCTTAGCCGTCACATTGAAAAAAAAATGAGATAATGAAAATTACTTGCTCAAAGACACTCCAATTGTGTTCACATCTAGATGCACTACATGTCAAACTCAAAATTTTGATGGCTAGTCATTGAATGGTCATACATTCGCCACCATTGAGCAACCAAAATTGAAGATATTTAGATATTATGCCTTAAATTTAAATACTAAAACTTAAAAGAACTTAAACTAAAGATTGAACTGATTCTGGCCTGGAGCAATAGTTTTTCTTTGTGATTTTGCAAAGTCATTATCAAACATACCGCCACTAGGCTTATAAATTGGCAGCTCTAGTAATATCTTTTGTTGCACATCTCTAATTGGCACCAACCTCTTGATGCAATCATACAACCCATTTGTAACCTACAAATCAAACTCCACTTGAGGGTTGTCATAGAAAAACTCTAGGTTTAAAAAGTGGCCAGCTACATGCAATGGACGATGAAGTTGGCAAGTCCATCTTTCATCAATGATTGCAAATACATCCTTGTATTTGCTTTCATTGTTTTTGAAAGACTTCATAATGGCTTCTTTGGCTTTATCCATTGCTTCGTAAATATATCCCATGGCTGGTCTTCTTTCTCCACCAACAAGAAAAAGCACTCGCACCAAAGGAGCCATGACTTTGAGAGTAAAAACAACATGGTTCCAAAATGAAGGCATAAGAACAACTTTTGTTGCTTGTTTCCCCTTAACTTCCTTAGACAACTTGTTTTTGCACCACTCCTCATAAGTAAACATTTTTCTAAGATTTGTTTTCTTGATGAAGTCTTTCTAATGATAGAAAGGATGTTGCAAATCTAGTGACCGCATGCCTTATCAATTCTCTCTTGTTCGTGAAATGCCTCAGCAAGCTCAAAGTGCTTGAATGGCTATAGATAAAGCCAACAAGAGATATTCCCCTTCGAATTGTCTTCTTTATCAAGGGAAGTTTTTCAATGTCTTCAAGCATTGTCTATACAATGAGTTGCACAAGGAATCGAATAATGATTTGGTCTTTTTTCTTCCAACATCTTACCGGCTAAGACATAGTTGCTTCCATTATTTGTTATAACTTGCACAACCTTTTCCTCTCCAATCTCCTCCACAAGAGCATCAAACAACTCAAATATTTTTTCACCGGTCTTCACAAAATTAGATCCATCAATGAACCTTACCAACATTGTCCCGACAGGAGAGTTCACCAAGAAATTGATCAAGCATCTTTGCTTTCTATCAGTCCATGCATCTGACATAATAAAACAACCGTGTTTGCTCCAATGTTCCTCATGTTCTTTTAGTAGAGATTCAGTGTATTCCAACTCCTTCTTTAGTAGTGGAACCCTAATGTCATGATAACTAGGAGCTGGCAAATTTGTACCATAGGCACCGACAGATATAAGCATATCTTGAAAGCTTTTCAATTTAATAAGATTGAAGGATAAGCCCTCTTGGTACCAAAAGGGAGCTATATACTGATGGACTCTTGCCTTTCTCATTGTCACACACTTCTCTTATATTAGTTTGCCTCAGTTTCTCCTTCTTTCTTCTTTCTATGGCAATTTCTGATTTTCTACGGAAAAAGTCCATTGGCTCCTTAGCAACATTCTTGTTCCTTGAAGCACTACTAGGTGCCAATGTCAAGCTGTCTTCCTCATATTCACTTTCATCACATCCTAGACTATCAAGATCAAAATCTCTCGCAACTTTGCTGCCTTGATTCATTTTTACAGCTGCATATGTCTTAAGCTCCTCTTTAACTTCACTTGGACACTTGGGGCAAGCTTTAACATTACCCTTCTTTCCTATTAGATGATTTTTTACTCTAGTGATCCCTCCCCTTGTGATTTTTTCACAAAAATTGCACACAAAATTATTTTATCACCCTCTGTCAATGAATGACAATACTTCCATCCTAGATCAGCCCTGTTAGCTGGCCTTAAAGAATTAGTTGCAGCTTGTTCTTCATTTGCCATGCTAAAAACACGAGGAAGACTGAATGACTACTGCTGAAACCATTCCATACATGGCAGCAATGTTAAAAATAAATGATGATATGGAGGAATTAAAAAAATGGGTAGAAAATAACTACTGGGATAATATTTTTGTGTGAAAAACAAAGAGAGTGTAGAAAACAGGGAGAAAAAGTGAGAAAACAGGGTTGCTCACCGGAAAATAGTGTTCACCGGAGCTGTTGGTTATCGGAGGAGGGTGGTCGCCGGTGAAGGGTGGTCGCCGGAAGAAAATGACTGCTGGGAGAATATTTGTTTTTGTGGAAAACAGAGATGGTGTAGAAAACAGGAAGAAAAAGTGAGAAAACAGGGTTGGTCATCAGAAAACAGTGTTCGTCGAAAAACTGTTAGTCGCCGGAGGGAAGTTGCTGGGGAAGGGTGGCTGCCATTTCAGCCATAGCCACCATGCGAATGGCGGCCGCCATGGCCCGCCACACAAATCCGCCACACCATGAACATTAAATGGTGGATTATCGAAACAACGCCATGGCTGCCATTTGATAACATTGTTATGACATCCAACCTTTCTCTCTGATTCCACTGGACTATTGCCAAAACACATCAAGTATCTTCACTACTCAATCTCTCAAAGAACTCCAGTTCTCCTCCATCCTAAGGACCTAACTCTCTACTCTGATTTCTTTTTACTCAAAACATGACCAGACTTGTATCTTCTGCAAGAAGCCAATATTGGACCCGAGGGAAGCATTCCTTGGCCGATTTTTCCTAAGCACAAGCCAGAAGAATATTTTCAGCAGTCAATAGTAACTCCATATAGTTGGGACTAACACACTATAATTGTCCATGATGTTGTATTCTGAGTCAACAGTGTTCTCTCCAAAACATGAGAATGCCCAGGCTATGGAGCTAGTGGAAAAGAATAGTAGGGATGCTGGAAGAGGATACAAGAAATTGATATCTCTCCAGTGCAACCATTTTTGAATCTCCAACATATGCTCTCGCCCAAGTCTCATTGAAGCCACTTATTATAGTGGAAATGCATTTACCAACTTCTAGGTTATTATTCCATCTTCAACTCAGAATTTACATTTTTAACTTCTGCCTCAGCCTGAGATTCATAATTAAAATTAGTCTGATTGATGCATGAACCTGTATACAGTCTGATTCACTTCACAAATAAGAATTGCAAAAAATCCAAGTTGTGAGACGACCAATCAAACTAAGTTGACTCAGACAGACCCCATGGATTTACTAGGTTATATAAAATTATATGGAAATGCAAGTGATTTTTTTGGTGAGAAAATACAATTAACTACCCAACAGTAACCAATGAATCACAACTCTGGGATTATTTCCCAGTCTGAACTGGTATTTAGGCCATAAAACCATGTCATAGGGATTGAAATACTTCTCCGTCATAGTAGCATTTTAAAACTCCTATTTTGCCTCGACAAAGAACCAAATGGTCAATTTCTTCAAAATGCTTCTCAGTCTTCACACAAGTCTCCACTAGTGTTTCAAGGGAAGAAAATAAAAGCATTTCACCATATATGAATGTCGTCAAAATCCATGCTTATATGATAGAAAAAGAGAGGGGAAATTCAAATTCAATTGGGAAAAAAGAACTAGATTAATAAACCATAATCAAGATTCCATTTTTAACTCGAACGAAAGTTTCATAAAAATTAGAAAGTTGAATCACTGTGAGGTAGCAAAAACCTTCATAGAATAGGAGCTTGGTGAATCTCGAAGCGCTCGTCGAGGCGAGCCTTGGCCTCCTTGGAGTCAGCGACTTTCTCATCGCGGGTCTGGAGGAGGACCATGTCGAGGGTGTAGCGGTGGGCATGAGGTGGTTGTAGTTCACCGGATTGAGCAAGGGCTTCGCGAGCGACTTCGTGGCGGTCTTCTTCGACAGGTCCTTGCGGATGACCTTCTTCGGGCCCGTAGGGGCGGTAGCTCGTACCTCACCGAACGCCCGGACGATCACCGCCTTTCTTCCGCACCTGAAGAGGACCATCGCCTTGTTGGAGCATCAAAATCTTAACCATTTCCACGTTCTTTGTCCTCGGCAGGCTCGAACTCGAACCCTAGATCGGACAGTATTTTGGGCCTCGCCCAGACCCATATTAATTGGCCCGTTCATGTAGCGTCGGGCAAACCTTAAAACCCTCGTTTGAAGTGTTTTCCTTCATCTCTCTTTCTCGACCAAAAAACCTCGACGGAGAAAAAATGGCGATGTCGAAGCTTGTACGCATCTCGCACCACCTCAAATCCCTGAAACCCTACTTCCCCTTCACGCCCTTTGCCTCCGTCTCCCGCCTCCGCTTCCTCTCCTACGCTACTCCGGAGGAGGCCGCCGCAGATCGCCGTCGCCGCATGCGCCGCCTTCGCATCGAGCCCGCCTCCTCCCTTGTCCACCGGAAGCAGTCCCTTCCCTCCGCTTCTTCTCCCAACCCTAGTGCCCCGAAGCCGCCGGAGTCCATCTTAGCTCTATCCGGCAGTCGCCTCGTCCTCCACAACTGCATCCTCACCCTAATCCGCGACAACGACCTTGATGAGGCCGTTTCCCTCGTCCGACACTCCGTCTACTCCAATTGCCAGCCCACCATCTTCACTTTCAACGCCGTCCTCCGCGCCCTCCTCCTCCAAGCCCGCCATGCCGATCTTCTCTCCCTCCATCGCTTCATTACCCAGGCCAACGTCGCTTCCACCATCATCACCTTCAACCTCCTAATCCAGTCCTATTGTGACTGCGGCAGGACCGACATCGCCCTCGAGAACTTCCGTCTCCTCCTCAAGGACGACGCCCTCTTTCCTCCCGCCCCCAGCACATGGCGAATCCTCGCTAAGGGTCTGGTCGACAACGGCAAGCTCCAGCAAGCAGTCGAACTCAAGGACGAAATGCTCGCCAAGGCTTTTACGCCCCCCGACCCCATCGTCTACAACCACATCACGCAGGGCTTCATCAAAAATGGCGTGCCTGAAACAGCCATTACCCTCTACGAGGAACTACAGGAGAAACTTGGCGGCGAGAAGATTCTTAATGGCATCGTGTACGGGAACCTCATGAAAGGCTACTTCGGGAAGGAGATGGAGGAGCAAGCAATGAAGATCTACCACGAAGTTCTTGGTGATGGCTCAAAGGTTAAGTTTGATGCCATGAGCTACAATTTGGTGCTGGACGCTTTGGGAAGGAACAGGAAGCTCGAGGAGGCCATCAACCTATTCGACAGAATGCTGAAGGAGCACAATCCGCCAACGAGGACCATGGTCGATTTGGGGACCTTCAACGTGATGATAGACGGTTACTGCCTCGCAGGGAGGTTTCAAGACGCCGCCATGGTCTTTGGGCAGATGGGCGAGCAGCAATGCACCCCAGATACGCAGTCATATAACAATTTGATCGGGCATCTTGGAAGTAACAAGTTGGTTGCTGAGGCAGAGGAGTTGTACAAAGAGATGAGCAATCGCGGGATCAATCCGGATGAGTGCACTTGTGAATTACTGGTCGAATCGTGCTTCGGAGTGAATAGGGCAGATGATGCTACTGCATATTTCCACAAGATGGAGGAGTTGGGGCTGAGGCCAAATGCAAATTCATACAATAAAGTCATTGGAGGACTGGTGAAGATCCAACGCCTTGACGACGCAGGCAAGTTCTTCGACCGGATGTTGGAGAAGGAAGTAAAACCGAATGGTGCTAGTTATGAATTGTTACTGAAGGGTTTCGTCGAAGCTAGGCGGCTGGATGATGGTCTCAAGATACTTAAGGGTCTGTTTCTTGATGATGGAGTTGCATTTAGTGAGCAAATGAAGGAGTTTGTGGATGAGGTGTTTAGGGAAGAAGGTAGAGAGGAGGAGTTGGAAAAATTGTATGAGGATCTCAAGAGGGAAAAGGCAGAACAATTGGCCCGGGAAGAGGAAGAGAGAGCAAGAGCCTCGGCTCTTGCTAAAGAGGAACAAGCCAAGAAGAAGAGGGAAGATGCTGAGAACCGAGAAGCCGCCGCGAGGGCTTGTGTCGCAGCCATGGAAGTGGTGTTGCGATACAAGAAGGATGCGACCGACAAGGAGTTGCCTGCTGATGGTTCCTCTGCTCCTTTAGGTGGATTATTTGGTGAAGAAAAGGCAGTGAATCATCTGTCATGAACATGAAACTGCTGGTGGAATAGCTAAGCCATGAGGGTGAATTTAGTTGTCTTCATGTATGAATTATGGGGCCGGAGCTTCGTAAAATTCATTGTTTGAAACTGTCTGTATTAATTGTTTCATGCCGTATGTGGGATATTTTTACTGTCAACCTCCCCTCTCTCTCACCAACGATCCATTCATCCCCCACAGCTTTCAGACGGATCAACAACCATAAGAGTACGAAATAAAACGAGATTCTCGATAATAGTTTCCTTCATCTGCCTCAAAGCAAGAGCACCAAGTTGACTGAGACGAGAAAGCCTCCAAATTATTCCGCTTACAATTTTGTCTAGCTGACTCGCAGCTTGATGAATTTAGCGGCAAAATCAAAAATTGTGATGAAAGAAAAACTCATTATCCACCAGCAAAACCCTTAAAAGACAGACCTAGATTTCGATTTTAGACGTAGTAACCAGTGAAAGTAAATCCTCTTCCCACTATCTCGCCCACACAGAACCACGCATACAACTCTAGCCCAAATAATGCTGCAATCCCAGCATCCTCGACTTTGAGCTCTTTTCTGTTTCGCCATATGTTCTTAACTCCATCAAGCTCCTTCCAGAATGACTCATAGCGACCAGGAATGCTGTAATGAAAGTATGTTAGACATGTCCATTGCTGGCGAGGAATGCAAAATAGATTACTTCGCGGCAGGTACCTTCATAATTAAGAAATGATCCTACAATTTAAACAATCACAGGATCAAACAAGATAAACAAATCTAATAGCATAGTGAAACAAGCATTCCTGGGCAACCATGAAAAATCAAATGTTTGACATGGGTTAGATGAATTTGGGGGCTGTGATAAATAGTTGTTCATGTTTCCCCATTCACAGAGATTCTCATCTTGAAAACTTAAGCTTACAACAATGATAAATATTGAAACTCGCAATCCTTAAGCATGTTTTACTATGGGTGGGAGGACAGTTGGGTTTATCAATTTCCTACAAAACTTTCTAAATTTACCTAAGCAAAATAATTAACAGATTTTCAAAGTGAAAATCCAACGAAGGTGATTAGATTTGGTTAAACCAAAACTGAAAAAATATTATCGGTATTGTTTAATATAAACAGTTCATCAAATAATATGTTCAATTCTACACATATATTTTATTGGTTTATTGTTGTCCCCAGACTTGAATGAACCCCAAAATTGAAATTATGTTCATTTTCCGGTTGAAAAATAACCGAAGCAATATTTGATTTAGTTAGCTTGATTTGATCCCTCCATGTCCTAATTGGATGGACTTAAAATTATAAAATGAGAACTGTCACAATTGCATTACAACCTTAAGGTTTGGTTTACTTGGGTAAAAAGATATAAGGGGAAGGGAGAGGAAGAGGGAAAGGATCAAAGAATTACACATCAATCATGAAGCTCATATACATCTTTTCTTCTCTCTCCCTTCCCCTCCCCTTCCTAATTATCCACTCAAGTAAACTAAGACCAAAAATCAAAGTTGAAAAAGCAGTAAGAGCACCAGGTAACAAGATGACCAATTGGAATACTTAAAAAGAGAAACGTCCATCAATTATCTCAACCATCAGATTAATGATAGATCTATCATTCTTGGGAACTTACTATAATCCAAACGAGAAATTATTGCAACGAAGTTTTCTCATAGTTGCAATTTATTTAATCAGTACTTATCTACGAACTGACAATATGTACAAGCAGTAAGATACAAACAAAAACAAATTTCACCGAGTCTGAATATCTAAAACACTTGAAAAAAAGTTATTTGTTGAAATATATGCAATTATAACCTTAGTGTTAAACACCAGTTCTTCAAAAGTTGAATACTGAACTGTAAGCCTTTTTTCACTAGAAGTATTGCTGATATGGAAATTCTTACAATATTCATAGTTTTGGTCATCAGCTAGAGGGGCTACATGTATTTTGTTCGAGTATAAAATGTCACCACAAGTTGAAGAAGCTAAGAGTATTTCACCAGCATACCATATATTTTCATCAACTTAGTTGTATTCCAAGATAATTAACTGTGATGCCTAAATTAGATTTTGTTTGTATATTCAAAATAAACAAAAATAATCTGTAAAGAAAACTAGAATTGTCGGCTTATACCTCGCTCTAACAGTTGTATCGGCACAGAAGAGCGGTCAAAGCAAGCCAAAAAAAAAAGTTTAGTATATGCCCATCACACAGTCTGCATTGTGTGCCACGACAATAACCTCTCCCGTGGAATACCACGCCACCCCATAGCTTAAGGGGGAAGCGCTCGGCCTAGGGCATGCCATTTTTAATAAGAAATCACTGAAGGTGAGAAGCACATATTGGCTGATGATAAATCACTGACAGGGGCTAAATCACCTTGATTAAAAAAAATTAAAAGAAACAGAAATTTAATCTTTCAAATTCAATTCATTAGTAGTCAGCCCAAATGACATAACTGTTTATCACTAAGAGTAAATGGAAGGTAAATAAATTCACTTTTAGTTTGCAAATATTATATCTTTTTTCATAGTTAAATGATGTCTATGACAGTTTTAAGTGGAATAAAAACTGGACATACTTAGCAACAAAGAAACTCCAAATGTATCTCATAGAGAAATTAATTATCTACAATCACAATGTAAATATACTATCAGTTTCAACAGAAAATCAAGAAAAAGTTGATGACTTTAACGATTAGAACATCAGAATTGAACTAAAATATATTATTAACAGTCTAAGGAAAAACATAGCACACAAGAGAAGATGAATACATAAAACAAAAATCCAATTGACTGTCTATGGAACGATCTGCAGACAAACAAAAGTAATCTAACTATCAGCTGCCTGAATAAATTTTACTTAACCTGTTGTAGATAAACCTTGTGACTTAATCGACATCAGATGCCGAAATAAGCAATATCTATGTTATCTCTTTCCTTGTAACAAAAGAATAAAAATCTAGATCTGCCTTGTTCAAAAATGTTCAGGAGCAAGACAAATAAAATCACGTAATGAAGAGGAAAAACCACTCCCGTGCTCATCAGTCTTCATGCCCAATAGAGCAGCCAGGCAAAGATAATTCATAAAGAGGCGAACCTCGCAAGACGGGTGTAAAAGAGCTGTTTTGACAATTCTTGGCACTTTTCGATGGTCGGCGGCTGCACAATGTGATGTTTGTTCTTCTCCAGAAGCTCCTTGTAGTAAGCGCCTCCGTGCTTACACACAAACCCAGAGGCTTGCACAGCCTTCGATCGCAGCTGCTGTAGTCTCGCCGCCATCTACAAATTACAACAAAGCCAATGCCAAAAACTTAACTACACAATTCCATCAGCCATTCATTTATAGCAAGCAAAAATACGCAAACAAGTATAAATTTGGGGGGGAAAAAACAAAAATTGGGAAGCACAAAGACATCTTTAGTGATCCACAGCATCCTAAAACTCAACTTCGATCTTTTCCCGTATCGAAATCGAAGGGATCGGCGAGATGCAAACCCTAGATCTAACTAAATCTCGAACCATTAGGAGAAATTTAGGGATCGAGAACGCATACGATCAGCAAATCTATAAGGAAAAGAACAAGGAGATTACCGTAACGACTCCGGAGGGAAGAAATCGCAGAGCGGAGAGCAACCGCAACGATTTAGATCAAGGCATCCAGAATTTATTCATCGAGCTCAATGGGGGTAGTTTGGTGATTTCGAGTGCTAGGGCTCATCGTGCATGTAAAATAATTAATGATTTTTCCAATCAATTTTAAACTTATTTTTGTGATTTATCTCTCGTTTCGGATGGTCTAAGAAAGACATATGAAATGAACGAAATTAATTTAAATTAATTTTACAATGATAATAAGATAAAATAAATTTATATAATTTTACTATTATTATTTATTTTACTGAATATACATTTGCTCCTGTCATTTAACCATCCAAACATACACATACAGACCCGAAAAAATATTCACATAGCTGCAAGTTAATAAAAAAGGTTTTGCAAAAACATTCACACAACGTTGATAAGAGTATTCAAGCTAGTGCATAAACTGCATGGAATTATTCAGTGGGGATATGAAAACACATGATCTATGGGACTTTGTGAAGCAGCGATTGATTATGCTCTACTTGGTCCACCACAGAAGGAAATCCTTGCGCCTATTAATCTTCTTCTGGAGCTGGAGGACGCCATAGAGTAGTGCCTCAGCTGTAGGAGGGCATCCAGGGACATAGATGTCGACAGGAACAATCCTATCGCAGCCGCGAACAACAGAGTATGAGTAGTGATAGTAGCCTCCGCCGTTCGCGCAGCTGCCCATTGAGATCACCCACCGAGGCTCAGGCATCTGATCATAAACCCTGGATGAAGCAGAAAGGAGAGAGAATCAAAGTGTGAGGAACATGCTACATGTTTTTCAGACAAACTTCATGACGATATCAAGTTTTGTTTTCAGTTGCATGATGAATGCAGAATTGCAAATAACTAAAATGAGATGGAAATTTTATAATTCAGATCTGTCTATAATTGCAGTTGCTGTATCAGGAACATTCAAGTATGTGTTTAGACAACTCAGTACACCCCGAGGAAGATGTACTATGATAAGTTCCATTTTCTGTGTGAAATGACTTGGATATTCTATACCAAAATGTAGCTCCCTCTCTCCTCCCATTATCCAGATCCTCTTCCACATGATCCTGACAGACTGCGACCTACTAGCTCACAATTCAAAAGCTGCACCCTCCTCTCCTAGATTTTGGCTGGCATCCCCTTCACTGGCTTGGATCCATGCATTCATTTTCGCGACAGCAGATTAAATTGTGTCTTCCCTTAGTTTCCAAGCCTGTCATCTCATGATGTTACCATAGTTGAGCGACCCTCTTTATTCAACTCTTAGGCAAGAGCCATCTCTACCTTATCAGTGAGATCCTGCTTTCCTTCTCCTTCCTATTTTTTTGATGAAAGGGTAAACATATCATTGAAAAACCATACAAGAACCAATGATACCGTTGGTTCCTACTCGTCACGTCCGGACATCTGCCAGATCGGAGAGGATACTCATGACACCATCTAAGGGTTGGTGTAGTCACTAAGAAGCACGATCACAAACCCAATACAATCACAAGCATAATCTCTCATCACCGATGTACACTGCCATCATCCCTGTGTTGCCATTGGTTGCAACTTCTCCTCTGCTACCATCCACACACCCGGCAGTCTCCCAAGTAACCGGCCTCACCCCAACAATACGCCAACGACCTCCACGTGCAGCCTTGGCTCGGTAGTGGACAGGATCGTTTATGCTCACCCACAGCCCATTCCATCACCCAATCTGTGATTCCAGCAGAACTTCGGCCAAATCGCCGGAGCTCCAGGCATCCAGCAAGCTCCCTGTGAAGGGACCATTCACCAGCAGAAGAAGTGAACGACTCCATGGTATTGAGCATCCAAAAGCCCCTTCTCCTTCCTCTTGATATATCTTGAGTTACAACAATGGCGATTTGTGTGTGGATGTGCACGCTCATAGCTGTGGTTTGCTATCCTTCTTTTCTATTTTTCTCAGTTTTCTTAATCACCTGCTTTCTCCTGGGCAGCAACTTCTATTCAATTTCAGCAGCAATCTTTTAGACGCGGCGTAGTAAAACTCATCTTGTGACAATTTAGTGATACGATCTAAGAACCCTTCTTCCACCTATTTCTCTGATGCTCTCACTGTTTTGTCCCTCCTCAAGCATAGTGGACAGCAGCCATGCAGAATCTCAAAAGCCTCTGTCATCAACAAACTTCATATCGAGGTGGGATCTTAATCCTCTTATTAAGTACTCCTTTATGAATGTTATGCTTCCTCCAAGGAGGAAGTGGATGATGGAACTATAAGGAGAGTAAGGGTAAAGATACAAGTAATATGTAAGGGGATTTTATCCTTAAGACTTGAATAGATTTATTGTGAAAAGTGTGTAAGGCATCTTCATTTAAATATTATCAGTGATACTGCTTTGCATGAACTCAATGAGGAGATAAGATCCATATAGCAAGCCCAAACAGTTGAGACATAGATGGCTTGATCATGGAGACAGATATAATGGTTGTAAGGCACAACAACCAAGAACTAAAAAAACAAGGTCAATCCAATGCATATATACTTATGTGGATGCAAGTCAACCATGCTGGTAAGTGGTATCGCAAAGATAAAGATAAATACTAGCATAATTGATAAGGGCATTGGAAATTATTATCAAGATCTTGGGTTTGACCTGTCTTCATCATCCAGTTGGGTTTTATCCCTTATTTTCTCTTCAATAAGAGGTGGCATCTCAAAGACTATCACCTTTTGTTTCCCATATTCCACTCGGAGTAAGTCTTGCACATGGGTAAACCTTCCTTTCTTGTTTGAATCTACATATTACCCCATGCAGCAACCAATTGCCTAATCTTACTCACTTGGGCCTCATTTCATTATTTTCTTTGGATCATCCTTAGATCATAGGCAAACAATTTAGGATAGGAACATATCAATATCCAGAAAAGGCGGGTTACGAAGTTTACATGTAAAAAAGTACCAACTAGTTGATCTTCTTAGGGGACACTAACTAGAGTATCATGTGCCATCTCCACTACATTGAAAGAACATTCTGAAACTTGCTTAACCAGGAATATACTGAGAGCTGATGGCTTGCAGCCTCTCACTTTCTCATTCACTATCCCTTATGAAAACGAACCAAGTTAGAAATCCTCCCAAGTGATGAATCCTTTGACATTGATAATGAAGCAAGTGGTACAAAGATGATAAGAAGTGGAAGTACTAATGAATGGTAGAAATTGAATAATAAGATAGACTGAGTAAATTTAGAAAATAAATGAACAGTAACATGAACTTTTCCAAAAGATCTTAACATGAGATTAAATCAACATCTAAGATTAAGAGGCTGAATCACCATGATCATTTAAGTTTTGAGAGGGAAAAATAGTATGTAATTCAAACAAGAATATACAACAGCAAAACAATGAACAGTACAAGTGAAAACCTATTCCATGTCTCAGATACAGCAATTCCAGCCAATACAAATTAAACAACAAGCTCACTGAATCAATTACATACGTAGCAGAAGCTCACTAATAAGTAAATGTTATGACATGGAGGATTAAACAAAAGGAGTCAGTAATTACAATATTTTCATATATTAGCCAATCATTTTAGGATGTCATGAAATCACCTAAAGGACAAAATGGCATTGTTAGTTGGGACTAACCGTCTGAAAATTGAAAACTGGCACCGTTACGAGACTGTCAGAAACATTTTGTAGAGCCATATACTTGTACTCAAACCTATACAGGAAAATAGTTCATTCGAAGCAATTTTGAACCGCATCTGTAGATGATAGTAAGCAAATCAATTCCTAAAGGGGTGGTATGTTGACAGAAAAACCTAAACTGGACGGCACTAACTTTCAGTTTAACTAAATGTTCAGCTCAGATGATGAAAACCCATACACACCAGCAGTAACTACAGTAAGTGATCTAAAGACCTGAAGTATCATCCATCACCAAGGTCCAAAATCAATAATAATAATTGGTACCCATCAAATTTTTGACACTGATGAGAAGCCATTCAGAACAAGGATCACGAATCGTCATCAGGAAAAGGCATCAGTTTGAGGGATAAGAAGATCAGAAACAGGATTAAATTTTTAATTCATCTTACCTGCGGAGAGCAGGTGCCATCTTGTTGGTGAGGGTTCCGGCGACGATCATGCAGTCGGACTGGCGAGGGCTCGGGCGGAAAATGACACCGAAGCGATCGAAATCATAGCGCGCGGCTCCGGCATGCATCATCTCCACCGCGCAGCAGGCGAGCCCGAAGGTCATCGGCCAGATCGACCCGCGGCGGGCCCAGTTCATCAGATCGTCCACTTTCGAGATCACGTACTCTGCCGTCTTCGAGAGTCCCGTCGGCGACGGCGCCGAAGGGGGAGGCGCCCGCGCATACGGCGCCGGGGATGGAGAGGAGCCAGCGGAGGAGGATAAAGGCGCGGCCGCATGGATCGCGGCCGACCTTTGGGCGGAGAGGAGGGCGAGCCGCGCTGTACGAGGGAGGAGAGCCATGGTCGGTTTGGGGAATCGATGCGTCGTTGTGATTCGTGAACGCCCAATAAATAGTATGAGAAACCAACCAATTTCTTGTATTTTTTTTAAAAAGATTTTTCACTCCACTTTAATTTAATATTTTAGGGGTAAATTGTCTGTACTTTGGACACAGAACTCAACTTCCTCCGTAAATTCTTTTTTTACTTCAAACTGTCTTTCAACTCCCTAATAATTAACCAATTATTTTTATTTTTTATAAATACATAAAAATTAAAAAAATTATAATTCCTTTTAAATTTAACACATTTAAATTAAAATTAATATATTTAATATCAATTAAACATGTTTTTTTTTCTTTTATGACGAGGAAACAATCTTACTCATTATTTTTATAAGTAAAAAATTAAAAAATTTATATCCTTCCTCCTAAATTCAATATCATTTAATTATAATTGAGTAAATTTTTTTTCTAATTGAGTATGATTCTTTTTCCTCCTGACTAATTGATTCGCAGTTAATACCAATCGATTAACTTAATATGAATTGATTGAGTAATTCTAGATAAATGATAATGCTGAATTTAAGATAAATTATATCTCATTTTAAATTTTTTTATCTAAAAAAGTAAGAATAATTAAGTAAATCGGACTGTATTAGAGTGTTTAAACAGAGAAAAATTTACCTATAGAAGATGGGAACAAATTTTTTAGGCATAGCAATTGAGGAGGAAATTGAATTTAGTGATAGGAATTCTATGACAATTTGTTGATATTTTATTGAGCTCCTACACAAAGATTTAAAAAAAAATCATCAAAAAAAACTTCCTTTGCTTATATATACATATTGCTATGTTGCGGACACTACTAGGCACCTCCGTGCACGATTGCAGCAAAGACAACATCAATCGATTAAGAGGACTCAATTGAGGTGCCTCGATCGATTAAGGCATCTCGATCACAACCGCCTCGATCAATTATGGTGGATTATAACAGTATTCCGATCGAAATTCAATCGTTTTCCCCTAAGAATCATCTTTCCCTTGGTTATAGTTTGGGTCAGATCAGGCGGTCGGAAGCCACCAACATTGGGCACGTACAGATATCTCCCAATCGATTGGTGAATCACAGTCGCATATGGGCGCGCGGCGTAGCATCCACCAAATACTCTAAGTTACAGAAAAATTGTATTTCTATAAAAACTATATTATCAGGAATAAGTCAAATAATCAATTAAATTATAATTATTACATTATTTTTTTGCATTATGGTTATATTTGATTATGGATAATGTAATCAAATCTGTAATATAATTAGACCTGGAATGTAATCCAAGATTACATATTGTTGGTCTTGTAATCCAGATTACAAAACTTACTTAGCTTTTGTAATGCATTACGTTACATTACTTCATTTGCTTATATATACATATTGCTATGTTGCGGACACTACGTCGCACCTCCGTGCGCGATTGCAGCAAAGACAACCTCAATCGATTGAGAGGACTCAATTGAGGTGCCTCGATCGATTAAGGCATCTCGATCACGACTGCCTCGATCAATTACGGTGGATTATGACAGTATTCCAATCGAAATTCAATCGTTTTCCCCTAAGAATCATCTTTCCCTGGGTTATAGTTTGGGTCAGATCAGGTGGTCGGAAGCCGCCAACATTGGGCACGTTCAGATATCTCCCAATCGATTGGTGAATCACAGTCGCGTATGGGCGCGCGGCGTAGCATCCGCCGAATACTCTAGATTATAAAATTGTATTTCTATAAAAACTATATTACCAGTAATAAGTCAAATAATCAATTAAATTATAATTATTACATTATTTTTTGCATTATGGTTATGTTTGATTAGGGATAATGTAATCAAATCTGTAATGTAATTAGACCTGGAATGTAATCCAGATTACGTACTGTTGGTCTTGTAATCCAGATTATAAAACTTTACTTAGCTTTTGTAATGCAGATTACATTATAATTTTAAAATTGTACCAAACAAAATAATAAATCTTTAATGTAATCCTAATTACATTACAAGGTTGATTACCCTTCACCAAACATAGCCTATATTCTTTACATCTTTACCACACCCAGTTGAACTTGTCTAATGATGAAATTCTATGTACAAGATATCTTATGGAGAAAGAAAACAACTGTTACATCTTATTGTGTATGAACGTGAACATGCATTGATCTTCTGGATTAACCTGAAGAGTTTGACATTGCAGTCTCAGAGATTTGCCATTGCTGGACTCGAACCTTCTGTCTTTTTTGCTCATCAGTTCTATCATCTGTGTTCTATCATCATACTTTGATATACGCCTTTTTATCAGTGTGTCCCTGTTTCAGCAATAACTTGCAAAATCTTCTGTTTGCATTCCTGCTTGGGAGTACTTTATCCATCAAATTCAAGAACATACCCCTGAATGATAAAGGAATATTATTGAGAACAAAAGAAAATGCCAACATGATGCTTGGAAATCGAGTAATACTCAGTTTTCCTAGGTTTAAGAAGATTACACTGAAGGTTCAATCTAGCCTCAACAAGATTTAGGAAAACACAAATCCAAGTTTGTCGAGAAAACATCATAAATTTTGCATACTTTTTTTCCCTAGGGACAGGAAGATACTACATAGTGTCGCATCGCAGTAGGCATATATAACCATGTAGTAATTAGTCGAGGATCACTACATAGGTGCAAAAGGACTCTTGGCATAATCACTAAACATCTCCGCTGTCGTTCTAAGACAATTTAGGCAATCACATGCTACAAAGAAACACAAATAGCAGAGTATAGACTCTTGCAATAACTGAGTTACTTTCATCTATCATTGAATGGTAATGATTTCGAAGTAGGGGATTGAATTACCGCAGGAAGAGAAGGCGGCATGGTGACCAAGCTTTGGAAAGATCATCAGGGAGAAAATCTACCAACTGATCAACTGAAAGTCTTGTTACATTCACATTCTGGAAACTCTCTTCTCGTGCATTGAGAGTAAAATAAACTAATGACCAAGAGCCTTTGCAGCAAAGATGCAGAATAAAAAAAGGGAACCCTTAGATGTTTCCAGTATTGAACAATCTGCCACAGTATGCGTAAGTTTAAAGAATGTGTTATACAGTTAATGGCAGCTCCACTCCTTGAATGCCAGAAAGAGTATTTCTCTCATTTACCAACACTTTCCTTGTCAAATCCTTCAGTTTCATATACTTGGTCACTTATGTTAGTCGGGATGATCTTGAGCTAGAAACACATGGATTTGGTCATTCACCTCAATCCAGCTACATCCTGGCTCCTTTTTGACACCACGACTAGCCATAGCTTGTCTCGTCCTAGTGACATCCGTCCACCTTCCTGCAACTGCATAGATATTGGACATCAAGATGTAACTTGAATCCATACTTGGATCCAATTCGCACAGTTTGTTTGCCACCTTTTCTGCAAATTCAACATTTCCATGTGTTCTACAGGCTCCAAGAACTGTTTGCCATACCAAAGCATCTGATGACAATCCCATTTGATTGATACATTGTTCAACTTCATCAAACTTAGATGCTTTACCCAGGATGTCAATCAGGCATCGTTGGTGCTCAATTGTAGGAGTGATTCCATAAATGTGGTGCATAGAATCAAAGTACATCATCCCTTCATCAAGTAAACCTGCATGGCTACAAGCTGAGAGGACACCAATAAATGTAACTCCATCAGGTCTCTCTCCCTCCTCTATCATCTGTTTAAAGGCCTCAATAGCCTTCCATACATACCCATGTAGAGAGTATCCACAGATTAATGTATTCCATGAAACTAGATCATGCGAAGTTGAATCGCTGAATGCTGATTCTGCATCCATCAAACAGCCAGATTTTGAATACATATCAACAAGATTGCATGAAACGTACAAGCCAATCAGTCCACGCTTTATGACATGGGCATGAAACTGGCAACCACTAGCCAATGCTGCCAAGTCCGAGCAAGCTCTCAGGCAACTAGAAATTGTGAATTCATTGGGTTGTATACCTTCTCGAAGCATTTGTCTAAAGAAATCAATGGCCTTCTCACCTTGATCTGTATTTGTGTATCCAGTAATGATTAAAGTATAAGAAAATACATCTCTTTCAATCAGTCTACTAAAGATCAGAATAGCATTTTCTAGGTTACCACTACTTGCGTACATGTCAACCATAGCTCTTCCAATGAAAGAATCACCAGCTAGATCATTCTTCAAAATATGAGCATGAACTTGGGATCCACAACCACTATCTCTCAGGCTAGTGCAAGATCTTAACAAACTGATGTATGTATAACTGTTAGGGATGATATTCTTTGTTAGCATGTCTCTGAAGATTCTTAACCCTTCGTCACAGGAATTCCCACTGTGAAATCCAGAGAGAAGGCAATTCCAGGATACAGTGTCGTGGTCCAACATAGTGTCAAACATCACACACCCATCTCCTACGGCCCCATTCTTCATGTACATGTTTAATATAGCATTGCCAACTTCTATTCTTGTTTCAAATCCATTTTTCAAAATGTATGCATGAAGACTGGCACATAGAGCTAGGTCGCCTAACTCAGAGGCAGCACTTGCCACGCTCGCAAGAGTACGATGATTTGCTTTGGCTCCTACCCTCCCCATAGTTGTAAACAATTTGACTGCCTCAGTGCTCAATCCTAGCTGAGTAAAGCATGATATAATCGCACTCCAGACAACAATATCAGGATCAATAGTTCTAATGAAGACCTTATGAGCTTCCATAGCCAAACCATATTTGGAGTACATATCCACTAGACTGCTACTTAAGAACCCATCTTGTTCCAACCCACTCTTGATCACAAAACAATGAACTGACAGGCCACGTCTAACATCATCCAAGCCCCCACAGCACTTGATAACTGTAGGCCAAGTGAACTCGCTGATTGTTTCTCCAGCCTGCATCAACTGACAAAAAATCTTAAAGGCTGTCATGTTTTCACCCACAAAAATGTATCCACCTAGGATTGTGTTCCAACAAAAGGCATCCTTTTCTGAAAGATTGAAGAAGACTTTCTCAGCAAGATCCATCCGCTCACACTTTGCATATAGATCAACAAGCGAAGACCCAACAAATAGATCACAAAAAGGCTGCATTTTTATAACAACCCCGTGCAACTGCTGCCCGAAATCCAAGTCTCCACAAACCGAACAAGATTTCAGACAGGAGGCAAGAGCAAAAGCGTTCAACCGAGCTCCATCAGTCACCATCTCGCAGAACAAACTCAAGGATTCTTCCGCGCGATCCGTACATGCATACGCTGACATGAGGGTCGTCCACGAGACATCATCGCGGTGAGGCATTTCGTCGAACAACGATCGAGCGACTTCCAAACAACCGCATCGTGAATACAGACGAAGCAAGCAGTTCCACAGATACGCATCGGCGTCGAATCCAGACCTCAGCAAGCGACCATGTATCGCCTTCCCGTGGGTGAGGGATCTACTCGAGGTGAACGCTTGGAGCATTTGGGAGTAGCTTCTGGAGGAACAATCACGAGGAAGTCCGATTCCGTTGGTGCTCGTGCGAGATGGGGAAGGGGTTGAAGATGGCAGAAGAGAGTTTCCGGATTGTGAAGGCGGCGGGATTAACGGCGACGGGGGAGGGAGAGGCGTGGTCCGGAGAAGAGACAAGCAAGTCCACGCCATGGTGGAAGCTCCGAGCTCTTGGCTCTTGGACAAAAGAAATTATTTATATATAATCGCCGCTAGAGATCACGTGGAATTTTTTTATAAAATATGGGGGAAACAAAAAAAGAGAACTCGCGCAGGGATACTACAAGTTGGTTCAACACTCGGCGGCACATCCAAAATTATGAAATTCACTTAATTATTAATTAGGATATATTTTATAGAAACTTTTTTATTTAACAGAGTATGTAATGGTAAGATATTGAACTTCTGAAGTACTTGTTACAAGTATTTTTTTGATTTATTTTGATGATCGATAAGAAATTTTTTAAGATTGGGAGGTCGTCTCAAGTTTGACTATTATCTAATTTAAAATTTTTTAAAATTATAAAATTTTTAAAAGTTATTTTATATTTTATTTGTGTTCTGGAAGGGAACGATGTAGATAGCGAGTCACTAAAGCGCAGCCCACGAGGACGGTGACGGGGAGAAGACGATCGCGCCCTACGAGATTAATACGAGCGTTAATGGGAATACACCGGAAGGTTTTCCGGCGGAGCCCACTCCGACGCTCAAGTCAGGAATCTGAATTCACTTAGGAGGACAACGAGGAATCAGAATTTAGTTAAGTTCCGAAAGCTTACCCCCTTTACTTGGATGTCGAAGCACCTTATATACCTGAGGTTTTGGTCACACATGTCTTCACATTCTTTAATCATCGGTTACGTGATATCTTTTAGGTAACGGTCGCTGCGATCATTAAGGGTTTAATTGTCGCGTGTACCGGAAAATAATTATCCGATGACTTTCCTGTTATGAAAAGAGGAACGGTTATTTGAAGTCGAGCTATCTGATATATTGATCATTGAGCTCCACTCTTCCGAGTTGGTCTCGGGGTCTTATCTCCCGAGCTGACATCGGGACCTATATTCGTTTTACCGAGTGGGTCTCGGGGTCTGACACCCTAGCTAACCTCGGTGGCTTTCATTTGTTCTCCCAAGTTAGTCCCGAGCACCCAACATCCGGTCTAACCTCGGGGGCTCTTGCCTGTTATCCCGAGGTAGTCTCGGATGTCCAACCACCCGTCTGGCCTAGGAAGTTTTTACCTGATCTTGGGAGCTTGAGGTCCGACCTAACCTCGGGCATCTATCCTCCCGAAGTTGTCTCGGGAGTCCGACTACTTGGTCTGACCTCGGGGTTCCGATCTACTCTCCCGATGTGGTCTTGGTATGACCCTGGTGCTCAGGTTCAGTAAACCCTGACACGTAGCTTCCCCGTGCTACATGTTCACCCTAGGATGCTCAACCCCATCAATTTGGTTAATCAGTATATTGTTATATTTAAAAAATAATATTTTTACGGATTAGATTTCAAAGAATAACTTTGAATTAAAAAAAATAATGAATCAGATAATAGTCGAGTCTACGTGTGATCGGCGTAATCCTATAGAAATTTTTTTGTTGTCGACAATTTTAATAATTAAACTAGTATAATACCCGTGCGATACACGGGAATCTTATATAATTCAAATAACATGTTTAGTGATAATATATATATGTCAATTTTTATTATTAAATGAAAAATTAAAATGAAAAGTAATTTTATTTCATCATGGATTCATGTCAATATAAAATATAGTATTATTTTTTATAATATAAGATATTAATGGTGATTATAAGTTTTATAAGGGTGGTGGTTGTGGATGCGATATAAAGTTTACTTTGCTTTGATAGGGGTGTGTCAGTCCTGTGTTATAGTGCAACACACAAGCGACACATGAAAACCCTAATAGCAAGCTACTGTCATGGGTCATCCTCATATAAAAATTAATTTAATATCAAAGTAGACCAATTACCTACATATCAGATATTAAACTGACAAGAACAGATACTACACTTGATCTTAGCCAAAAGGCCGAGAAAGGTATGAGTTGTTTTATCGTTCTTTGTCCATTTTTATAATTGCTTTGCATGTAATTCGCCTTGATAATTTCAGATGTGGGACTATCATTTTTCTTATATCAACAAAGGGAAGCTAAAGACCTATATTTCATTAAAATTAAATTAAATTTATTTTTTATGTATTTTACTGTAATCATTATAACTTATTTAAAATTTTAATTTTGAAAATTTTAAAATACAATTTAAAATTAAAATTTGAAATAATCTTTTTTGAATGTGATAAATTATTTTTAAAAATTTTAATTTTGGATTAAAATCTGAATTTTTTTTTCTAGAATTTGTAATTATATATTTTATTTTGAATTTATATTTTTAATTATAAATTTTTTATTTAGAAAATTTATGTTCGATTTAGGTGAAAATTCTGAAAGCCACGTCTGTAAGTAAAACTGTGTTTTATATATATTAATATATATATATATATATATATATATATATATTAATAGATAGATTTGAGATGATCCATCTAGTCATGTAAACGTTTTGCATCGAACGTAAAAGAATAAATTATAAATTATTCAAGATCAATGGTTTAGAAGTTTAATATTTTATAATTTTGTGCCCTAATATTGAATTTTAAAAAATAAGACTTTAACGATGGTTAATCGGATAGGTAAATGGAAAATAAATATCTTTCGGAAAATATGTTGGTGCATTTTTGAAAATTTCGTAATTTTATGCGCACTTTTTGATGATCATTGAAGTTGTAGTTTAGTTTTGGCCTTATTAAATTCTTATAATAAATATTTGGTTTTTGGAGCCGATTAATTACGGAGTAATTGATTTAACTGCATAAAAGTTTTCACCTATTTCTAAAGTAGAGGCTCATTAAGACGATCAATATTTTTTGGCCTATTTTTTACTGGAGTAAATAACCCCTTTAATAAACTATAGCTTGGATCAGCGACGGATCCAAGAATTAAGAATTAAAGATAGACTATGCTGATCTTAAATTGACTGAGTTTGCCAAGATATCATAAAAGAGGTCCAAGTTGTGATTACGTTACTATGTCAACTATTCCTATATTTTACTGAACTTTAAATTGTTGACTGTTGTTAAATGATTTTTTAATTATTTATGAAATTATTAAGTTAATTTACCAGTAATATTAATATCTAATTTGTAGACATTAAAAATTTGAGGATCATAATGGAAGGTTTGGTCATTGACGTTATCGACATTAGAGAGCGTGCAACTGATAGTGAGGCATTAGATCATAATGGAAGGTATTGTTTCGTTTTGTTGAGTTATTAGATGTATTATTTTTGTAATAATAAATCAACTATGAGAAAAGTAAATATGTAATTAATGGATATCTTGCACATAGATCAGTTAGACATTTTAAATGTTTTAAAAATAATTATATATTTTATTTGCTAGTGTATTGATTTGAAAAACATATGGTTTCAAAACCAGGACTTAAACTTGATAAAAAAATAATGAGTTTTGATCAAAATAATTTTAAAAAGGTTTTAAAAATAATGTTTTATTGAAGGTTTTTCAAAATTTTGAGTTTTGATCAAAAAGTCAAAAATATTTTAATTTTTCATGAAAATATATTTTTCTTTATGGAAGAATAGTTAAAGAAATATGTTTGTAAAATTTTATGATTTTTTGAATTTTTGACGTATTTCTGAAATTCAACTCAGATAGTTGAAATTTAGAGTAGTTTTGTGTCAGTCAACTGGTGCAGAGAACCAGTCAACTGAAAACACTGTGGGGATGTTTCAGTGGGGTCAGTCGACTGATACCTATCTCAATCGACTAGTACCCTAGTTTTCTGATTTATGATTGCTTTTTCAGAATTAAAACTCACCTTGTATTATTTTGATGTCATTGTTAGAATTGATTAGTATAATCTTTTTGATGATGTCAAAGGGAAAGAATGAAAAGATTTAAGTTAAAAACTTATTTCTTCATGTATTTGTACAAATTTTAAAATCATGAGATAGAGCATAGGTTAAGGGGAAGCTTGAATATTTTTTAATATTGTATGTTATACTATCCTCTGTATTTTCAAATTGATATTTTTGTCTAACTTAAATATATTGTCACACATTAAAAGGGGAGAGATTGTTGGTGCAATCGGACATTAAAAGAGGAGAGATTGTTGGTGCAATCGACCCAAGTTTGATTGGTACGATCATTAATTTTGATGTATGTGCAAATATAATTAAGTTAGAGTTTCATATTAATTTGATATGTGTTTGAGTCATGCAGGACTTGATAGAATACACATATAGGAGATCTCATCCTGGTGCTCGTGTCCTTGAGTCGGTGAAGGATGGTGTACCCGAAGGATTGTCAGACAAGGAGCAACGGAGTGGAACCAAGGTAAGTGGACTTTAAAGCATACGCGAAAGATGACATGGAGACGAGTCACCGGCTGGGCTGGGCTTCAGTCACAGCCCAGCCCGTCGACTGTCATGCAGGCTAGTCGACGGGCAGGATGGCAGTCGACTTCGGAGATGATGAATGTGAGTATGTACTGGATCCGTCTCTGACTGAGACTTAAATCTTAAATTCCTTAATTATTCATTAGAAAATCTAACTATTACATCTTATCATGATGCTAATTAATTTAGCTTTCATTGCATACATAATAGCAAATATATGAAAGTTTCCTTAGTTGACATTGATACACAATCAAAACTAGTTATGCATTCTAAGAGCTATAGAAAGTACTTGATCTTGTGGAGATTCTTGAATTTCCTTGTGATTGCAACCCGCCAAGGATAGTGAATTAGCCTCTAACCGAGTGATGAGTCGAAGAAGCACTTCTTTGAGCTCTTCGCCACTGCTCCAATGATGTGGTTGAGCCTTTAGCAAGTCGGAGTTCGCGTACAAGAGTTTAGACAAAGGGTAGTCCTTTCTCGGCATCAGATGATCCCCTTCAGTGAGCCGGAGGGAAGGGCAGTAGTCACCCTTGCCATCTCCAACATAGATGAGTTGCTTCTTCCCCGCAATAGCGGCGGATGCTCGAATCCGATCGACGATCATCCCCTTCAACCAAATGCAACCATTATAGGTCTTACTTACTAATGTTTTTCAATGGATTAGCTAAATATACCTTGCACATATTTGGCGGGCAAAGATTGCACCCATGGGGCGATACAATATGATCATGATACGGCAAGATCCTAAGCCTTCCTTCTTCATCAATATGCAAGGGTTTGTGTCGATCTCCGAGAAATACTCTAACAGCCCATGTCGGACTAGAATCGTCTCTATAAACAGTTTGTTTGCATCGCTCACGATCCGTAACTCGCATCTAATAATCCGAAACAAAAGAAAGAAATAATAAAACTCGGCCCCCGATCGAATAGAACCTCGAGATTGAATCCGCGAAAATTACCCGAGAGCATGAGCAACTTTAATGGCACCGGCGACGTGAGAATCGAATGGAATGGTCCTCAAGCACCCTTCAATGTCTTCGATTGATCGTCCTTCCGAATGCAACTCTTTCATTATTTTGTCCTGAGATAAAAAAACAAATATGAATATATACAAATTAATTACTTGAATCATAGCAAATTAATTATAAGAGCGGAAAAAATGAGTAACGAAGTTGAATAACGTCAAACCATAAGAGAGTTCCACGACATGGTAGGAAGGAATTGTTCGAAGAGATCGGTGAGCCCGAACGTATCGACGACCCAATTGTCACTATCACAGTCGATGAGGGTAAAATCGAAATCAAAGACGACGACAACTCCGGCCATGGAAATGAGGTCGAATGAAGCTCAAGTGATGCAAAGTTGGAGACGATGAAGAGTATATATAGACAGTAATGGAGGATAATGGTAGGGGATGAGTCACTGATCATCAACGAGTTACTTAGTTGAGTTTCGTTACGGAATTGACTCCAATTGAGTGACGATGACATGGAATCAAATTAAAGAAGAAGCCATTGAATCCAAAAAGTAGAATATTTATCATGGAGAGAATATTCTCATATTCAGCACCACTACGATGCAAAATGATGAAACCATCATCTTAGCAGCCTCCTATCCCGATCACATAAGTATTCAGAAAAGATAAATCATAATTTTTACTGGTGGGATAAAATACTTAGGGCCGAGAGGATTTAAGCCAGCAGACTAAGTTTTTACCCTGTATGCGACTGACGACTCCCGAACATGAGACATTCGATACAAGTAGCCAGACGCCTTACCAACCGAGTCAATCCGTGGAAGCCACATTCAACACAACTTCCAGATAAAATATAGTTGTCCTTGTAGGGTGGAACGATATAACATTGTCATTCAAATATTTGACATTTATAATATATTTTATAATTTTTTTCTTAAATAGAACCTATAATCATGAGATATTGAATTTTAGATATCCCTTACTATAATATATTTTACAAAAATAATTTTTATTTCGAATTATTGATTTCTGGTCACTCGTCAAGAGTACTTTTTTGATTATTTGATCAATGAAAAATATTTATGAGACTGAATTAATCGTCACAAATTTAATATTATCTAATCTGAGATAAAATATAGTTTTAAAAATGAATTATCATCTCTAATAATGGCCAGGTAGACAATGCACTTAGAAGAGAAAAAAAAAAAAATTATAATGGATCTAGCGTTTTGTCCGGCCCGGCCCATTTGCCATCATGAGGTATCACGTGGTTACTGTTTATTATCATATTCTCACTGGAATGAGCACGTTTACATCATGAAGAATCATTATTATATTAGTGAAATCATGTGAATAAGAGTATGTAAATAGTAGAGGTAATGCCAATAATTAATTTATTTAATATAAATTAAATAAATAATTTAATAATTTATTAAATTAAATAATAAATTTACTCAAGATGAATAAGATTTGTGAATAATTTTTATAAATTATATTTATTAATAAATTTTTATTAATATGTTAAATAAATTTTAAAAATAAATAAAAAATATAAATTATCAAATTTAATAATCAATTAAACCAACTAAAATTTTAAATCATCAAACAAATTTGAATCGAGAATTTAATATTATCAAAACAAATCTAATTTAAATCAAACTTGGTCAACTCATGAAAACTAAATTAAATCAAATTTAAATAATTATTTTAATAATGTAATTAATTTTAGATCTAATTTTATTCTATTCAATTATCTTATTATCTTATTGAATAAGTTTTAACATATCAAAATCTGACACTTCTCAACTTGTTTCTTGTTCTAAAACTGATTGAGTCATTTGCTGCCGGAACTATGTGCAGAACAATTAATCGTTATTCTAAATATTTATAATTTAATATTTAATTATGATGTATCTGTAAAAATGTTTCTTTTAAATGGGGTATAAATCCTGAGACGATAGACTTTTAGACCGTCCACTGTAAGCGCTTCTCGATTTATCCTGGCGGTTGATGGGAAATTTTCATGAGGTCGGGTCGATCGTTCGAGATTAAAAAAATCTCGTTAATTATTTTTTTTAAAACTGATTGAGTCATTGATGATCAGTAAAAGAAAATTCTGTAAAATCGAATCGATCAACCATTAATCATTTAGAACTGATCGAGTCGACTCAATTTCCAATTCACTGTCCGGTTTAGAAACAGACAAATCGAACCGTTGGCATGAATTGCACACAAATTCCCAACAACCTGTCGGTTGGTAGGCCTCGTGCACATTATATTATTCTAATTAATTATTAATGTAACGTGTCTTGCGCTAAAGCTATAACGACATTGTTAAAATTTTGGAAGAAAAAAATATTATATTTAGTAGAAAAATGATAGAAAAAATGAAAATGGTAGAGTGAAAAGCATAGTTAATGATGTCTTGCGCTAATGAAAGAGGATTAGCTATAATGACATTGTTAAAATTTTGTAAGAAAAAAAATATTATATTTAGTAGAAAAATAATAGAGAAAGTGAAAATGGTAAAGTGAAAAGCATAGTTAATGATGTGACACCTTATATGCAGCGATATCTGACGGGTTCACCGTGCTCCCAGGGTATAGTTTGACTCGGGACGGTGGGCGAAGGCCGTCGATGGTATCCAAGCAGACGTGTACATGTAAAGTGCCACGTCATGCCACATTATTCACTATGATTTTCACTCTTCCATTTTTATTCTCTCTATCATTGCTAGAAATGATTGGGAGAGTAAAAATGGGAGAGTGAAACCCAAGTAAATGACGTGGCACCTTACATGTACGATATCCGACGGGTTCACCGTGCCCCCCAGGGTATAGTTTGATTTGGGGCGGCGGCCAAAGGCCGTCGATGATGTCGAAGCGATAATCAGACATATGCATATAAAGTGTCACGTCATGTCAAATCATTTATTATGGTTTTCACTCTCCGGTTAAGGGGTAGTTTGGTAGAAGTGGCAGACTGTGAGGGTATTTTGGGAAATGAGGTTTCCGATGGCAACGCGGGAGAGCCCGCATCGTGGATATCGCAAAGAGATTTGAGAGGATTTTGCTTAATTTTGAATGATCGCATCAGAAGACGAAAGGGATTGGAATTAGGTTCTCTTGTTTTGGAGTTATCTGGCGAGCGAAATCTCGATTTGGAAGCTTTTAACAGTGTCGGCTGCGTCTGGATTTGTTCGCTCCCCTGGCTGATTCGGGGAGTCTGACGGCGTAGATTTGGAAGGGAACAGCGGCCTGCCGAGGCGAAAAGTTTGGTTTTAGATGGATTTCGACAGCGTCGTCGAAATCCAGCTTCTTCGGCGCTTCCTGCGTCGTGGTGGTTTTGCAAGGTATCGGGAAGGGTTGTGTTGCTCAGACTCATCTGCAGTTGAGTTTCGTGGGGTGGGTAAAGGAGAGGATTCTTTCTTCCGATTTCATGAGAATCTTCAAGGCCTTTTTTGACGTCCTTTCTCGATTCCCTGAACAAGATACCTTGTTGATGTCGAGAAGAAGCTCTTTTAACAGAGTTTAGGGTTTCTAGCAATCTGATTTGGGAGCTCAAAGAGCGTTGCAGTGCATCATCCACTTTCCAGTGTCGGTTTCCTGGCGAAAAGCAGCGAGCACATTCACGAAACCAGTACCTGGATGCCTTCTATTATTTCATCGCCTTTCCCCCATTCGTTTACTTTGGTAAACGACCTTTTGATTTGTACGAAATCACCGTATCGCCTGCGCAGGTACTATGCAGTTCATCTATATGAGTTGAACTTAGGCGCAGGTGAGCTCGAGGAGCAACAAGGTGGCCCAGGATATAGAGAGACGGCGATAGTAACGAACAAGGAAAGTGATAGTTCTCTGGTTGGTCAAAGTGAAAACATTTCATCTGCTGGGTCAAAAGCGTCCTTTTGGATCGCTTTAAACATAGAAAATAGTTCTCCGCGGTGTGGTTCAGATGCTGGTCATCTGCAATAGCTTCCCTCCGAGGTCGACCAGTGGAACAGTGAAAGAGAAGAGCTATCTTTATTTCTCTGCTCGTTTTTTCTCGTCTTATGGAAACTCATACTAGTAAACATGACCTGGAGAAATTGACATGGAGCCAAGAGCTTAAGTTCTTCTCGAGTTAGGGAGAAATGAGTACCAACAAGCAGCCAGAGCAGGGGAAGAGTGTCAAGGGTCTTGATGCTACTGTGAAGGTTGTTGTTGCAATCAGGGCTTCAAAAGAGATCCCAAAGACAGCCCTTGTATGGGCTTTAACACATGTTGTTCAGCCTGGAGATTGCATAATGCTCTTGGCTGTGGTTCCTTCGCTCAGTTCTGGTACCATTTTCTATCTTCTCTTGGTGTTCATTTCCCTAGTTTTCTATTCTCTTATATTTCTCTCTCAACTTAAGAAGAAGCTTGATAGCTAGCTAGCCATTGGTTATGCTTGTTTCAAATCGGTTGTCTTGCTCATTTAGTTACTTAAAGACGAGTCTGCTACTTAGCAAGTTTGTTCGTATATCTATTCTTCACACCGCTAGTACGTTACCTAGTCATCTATATAAAAGCAGAATCTGATATTTTCTAAATACGTTTGTAAGTCACTTCACAAGTCACTATGCCTAACGTTGTTAGACCTTTTTTTTTTGTTTACTTGGAAATCAACGTGGTGGATTTGATATTTCATGTTCCTGCTGTAAAATATATTAGTCGGTCATAATGCTTTATATTGTATAGAATTTTTCTTCATCTTAGTAAATGGCATATATTTGCCAAAGCATCACAACCAAACTCTTTGTGGCTGTGAGTTTTTTTTTTCCCTTTTTAATGTAATTACTAAACTATGTGATGCTCGCACATTTCTTCTTCGCTGGTGTATGATTGATCAGCTTTATTAAATTCTTTAATTTTTTAGGTAGAAAACTATGGGGATTTCCAAGATTTGCTGGTGACTGTGCCAGTGGCCATGGGAAATCACAACCTGGTACACCTTCGGAGCAGAAGTCTGACATTACTGATTCCTGCTCTCAAATGATGCTGCGACTTCATGACGTTTATGATTCAAACAAGGTTAGTTGCTTATGCCAGTCCTCTACAGTCTTCCTTAAATTTTCTCATTGAATGTGCCTAATTCCTTTCTTTGTAGATAAATGTCAAGATAAAGATTGTTTCTGGATCACCTTGTGGTGCAGTGGCTGCAGAATCCAAACGAGTCCAGGCAAACTGGGTTGTGTTAGACAGGAAATGATCTACTGGAACTTTCTTTCTTTTTTTTTTTTGGTCTGGTCTGCCTTTTTATTTTTTAACAACTGGCTTCTCTTATATGCAACATGAGCTAATTATGCTGCTTTCTCATTTTGACATCTTGATGCTATTTCTTGCTACAGACAGCTGAAGAACGAAGAGAAGTGTTGCATTGATCAATTACAATGTAACATAGTAGTAATGAAACGCTCCCAACCTGAAGTTCTTCGCTTGAATTTAGTAGGATCTGATGATGCAGAGATGCAATTACTTTGTCAGGTGCCCTCAGAGTTAGATAGCTCAAAGGCTTCTGCTAGCAACAAAGATTCTCAAAAATCTATTAGAGGACCAGTTGTGACACCAACTAGTAGTCATGATTTAGAGACATTATTTACTACTACTGAAGCTGGAACATCGTCAATGTCAAGCTCAGATCCTGGAACCTCTCCTTTTTTTGCCATTGAAGCAATCAGTTGTTCTCGGAAAGAGGAGCATATAGCTACAAAAGATATAAGGAATGTAGATATATCTTCCTCCAATTCTGATAGTGAGAATC
Source organism: Boesenbergia rotunda (assembly GCA_024364735.1). Taxonomy (NCBI): domain Eukaryota; kingdom Viridiplantae; phylum Streptophyta; class Magnoliopsida; order Zingiberales; family Zingiberaceae; genus Boesenbergia; species Boesenbergia rotunda. The sequence continues at coordinate 148,059 of JAGFNQ010006119.1, read as the reverse complement.
TTAGCCCTGGTAAAGCTAAATTTGATCACTGGACAGCAGAGATTTTTGGAGGTGGCTGCCCATTGTCAAGGGAAATTCATGAACGATCTCCATCATTTAATAGTAATGCTCATACCTCTACAGCCAAAGCCTTGTTGGATAAACTTTCTAAGCTGGACAGAGAATCTGAAGTCGGTTCTGTGAGTTGTAAATTAGATTTGAACTTCGTGGGAATGTCAGAGAAGCTATTTCTCTCTCAAGAAATCCACCTCCAGGACCACCTCCTCTATGCTCCATATGCCAGCACAAGGCACCTGTATTTGGAAAGCCTCCTAGGTGGTTCAGCTACTCAGAGCTAGAACTTGCTACTGGTGGGTTTTCACAAGCAAATTTCTTGGCTGAGGGAGGGTTTGGATCTGTACATAGAGGTGTCCTTCCAGATGGTCAAGCAATTGCAGTCAAGCAACATAAACTTGCTAGTTCCCAGGGCGATCAAGAATTCTGCTCGGAGGTGGAAGTTTTAAGCTGTGCACAACATCGGAATGTGGTGATGTTAATTGGATTTTGTGTAGAAGATAGGAGAAGGTTGCTGGTGTATGAATATATTTGTAATGGATCTTTGGATACTCATCTCTATGGTCAGTACTAAATTCATTTATATTCTTTTAATTACTACTACTATTAAGAATAAAATCCATTATATATCAATGTTACACAAATCTTTTGAGATTGAAACTCGTCTTCAAAAAAAAAAAACTGTACTTAAGGTCACTGGCAGAAATTGGCTATGACCACATAGTAGTGCTCTAATATGTTTTAGACTTGAATGCTAAAAGTTTCTGAATGAATTCTCCAAAATCTTGTTATTTTTGTTTTTTAATTTTTAACAGACAGAATGTTTCTGGAAGCATTGTTAGATAATTATTGATACCTGAAGTAACCTGTAGTAATATTTTATTTAGGCATTAATGTTATGTATTACCAGTCATTTAAACATACTTCAATAATGAGATGATTATTCTTATCCTGATTCAAACCATTTGCTGAACATTCAATATCTTATTTGTAATGATTTCACTTTATACTAATATCCATCTAAATGTTTCGTGATTAAAATAAATTGCTGCATGTGGTGGATTTGTTCTGACCTAGAAGATCATATACCTTTATTCCTGTAGGTCGTAATCAAGAACCATTGGAATGGTCTTCTCGGCAAAAAATTGCTCTAGGAGCTGCTCGGGGTTTGAGATATCTTCATGAAGAGTGCAGAGTTGGTTGCATAGTCCACCGAGATATGAGGCCAAATAACATTCTTATAACCCATGATTTTGAACCATTGGTATGGTTTCAAATTCCCTGCTGCAAAAATTGAGTTCATGTGGACTTATTGGTTTTCTTACATAATATTCTGGGAGTGTTAGACGTGTTAAAATTGATTACAACATTTCTGTTTGAGATATCATTCTTTATGCTGCTTTCTATTGCCTTGAATCCTATCATGCTTAATTCAGTGTAACCCTGATGAAAGCTTTTGATTGTTGTTCTTCCAGTCCCAGTCCCCATAAGTTTTGAAGGTTTGCTTCTGTTTGGTTATTCATGATAAGAACATAATCGTGCCACATCTGTCTTGTTCATGCGCTTATCAGATGATCAAATATCTTTTTATTTTGTCGAGATGCAAACTAACCAAGAAAAGCAGCACTGGTACCTAATACATGCTGGCTCATAATGATATTAGATACAAACCCTGCCAAAGTTTTGCAACCTAGTTTCATATTAATTCCATTTTCTCCTCCAGAATCTGAAGCTAACATCCTCTAACACTTTGGAGTGAGATTATTTTGACATAAAAAGACACCTGACTTTTAATGTGTAACTCAAAGGTTGGTGATTTTGGCTTAGCGAGATGGCAGCCAGATGGTTATCTTGGTGTCGAAACTCGAGTGATAGGAACCTTTGGGTAAATCTTGCACCGGAGCCAAAAACTTCTACCTTAGTGATTGGGCTATTAATCTAAAATCATCTCCATTTGTAGATATGTAGCACCTGAATATGCTCAAAGCGGACAAATTACAGAAAAAGCTGATGTATATTCCTTTGGAGTAGTCCTGCTGGAGCTTGTGACTGGACGGAGAGCTGTTGATATAAACCAACCAAAGGGTCAGCAGTGCCTCACAGAATGGGTGAGTGGAAACATTTTTGTTTCCGAAATTCCTAGGACTTCATTAATCACTAACTCATTTTTTGTTTACTTGTGAAATTGAAATTTTAGTAATGGTAGCATCTCATTTTTGTGAGAATTACTATTTCTTCGGTTAAATTTACTTTTTGACGTTCAATTTTTAATAGCGCAAAGCGCAGGTCTTATACTTTATACATTGAACCTTTGTCTTGGTTGAACAGGCCCGCCCTTTGCTCGAAAAGTATGCCATGGAAGAGTTTATAGATCCTTGTTTAGGTAACGATTACTCTGAAGATGAAATACACTGGATGTTGCATGCTGCGTCTTTATGCATTAGACGAGATCCTCATGCCAGGCCTCGGATGTCGCAGGTACGTCTTTAAGAGTTCTGCAGCTCGGAGTTTCGTGAAGAAAATTGATTTCCTAATTAGGTTTAACACTGGATTTACGCGCGCGAAGGTTCTTAGGATTTGGAGGGCGACTTGAAGGATCGTTGTTACACTTCGATGCCAAGTATGGAAACAAGAGCAACAACAATATTCCTATTGTGAAACAAACTTTGGAGGTTTTGCCACAGAAAGACAACGCCATACGATACTTCACCAACAGCCTGGGAACCAGAAAGAGTGTTACACAGAGAAGTTAAACGTTAGGAAAGTTGATGTGCCACATTCTTGATCTAGATTTTGTCACATTGTTAGATTGCAATGTAATATTAGCTTATTTTGGTCGTACTACTCTTTCTTGGCTTATAAAAAGGTTGTCTTTGGTATCCTAAGCATTTTTGTTGTCGTGTTTGAAGATATGCATCTCTTGACTAGTCATCTTGTTTCTACATAGTTTTGGGATAAATAATTTCAACTTTTATGATCTTTACCAACTGAACTAGTTACCATTCCTTTATTAGTTTTGTATATCAAAATTTTTAATACGGTATTATATCATACCGAATTGTTCAATTCAGTATTATATGGGATTTAATATTTTATAAACGGTATAAAATTTATACCATATCAAAAATTACATATACTAAAATTTTGATATGGTATTAATATGAATTTGTTATATTGAATTTTCAATTAACCGGGTGTACCCTAAGCAATATAAAAGAACAAGTGGCCATCGCACTGGAGAAGATGAATGGGAGATCAAAGGTGATTTCTTCTGAGTGCTTCTTTTGTACCACATAACAGTCTGGTTGATTACCGCGAAGTGGAGATCAAAAGTGATTTTCTTGATTTCGTTCCCATCTGATGTAGCGAATGACAAGTGTAGGGAGGGTAACAAATTGCTCTCCTTCGCTTACTTGAAAGATCGAGATACACGAAGATATCATATATGGACGCGAGTCGAAGGATAGAGCAGAAGTATCTTTACCAATGACTCGAACTGTGATCTCAAGCAAATGCACAAATGGTCAGCGTCTTAATCCGATCAGCCATGAGAACTAGAAAAAAAAAGACACGAGAAGGATAACAAGAATCCATACTACATTCTTAGGAAGACGAATAGATCAGCTTCTTCTACTATCAGTTATTATCTCCGGGACTATGATGCAACATTAAAACGATTAATCATTATCTCAAATATTTACGGTTTGATCCCTAATTACGATATATTTTATAAAAAAATTTCTTCCAAATGGAACGCGAACCCTGAGACGCTGAGCTTCTAGACTGCCCACCACGAGCGCTTCCCAATTTATCCTGATGACCGATGGAAAACTTCTGTAGGATCGAACCGGTCACCCCAAGTTCATCTACTACCTGATCCAACATTTTTTTTTTTTACCTTCACGGACATAGCTGAGATGATAAGGAATTAATAAATTATCACTAAAGGTCTTAAGTTCAAACAGTGGGGCTGGTGGGACATAAATGTATGCACCCTATATAAAAAATTTCTCACCAACCTCTTACCTTCTTAGTCATCGTAATTTATCTTTACCAACTTCTTACCTTCTTAGTTATCGTAATTTATCTTTTTCATATTGATCCTAAAATAGACTGATGAGGGCGTTACGGATAAATATTTCGCCTTTTGCTATCATACTACGATCTTAATTTTTGATTCTTCTATTACTCTTCTCAGAGGGACCGCACCCACAAACCGACCCAAGCACTTACTGCTGTTGACATCTTAAGCGGACGGATCTCACAAGTCAGGAAACAGATCTTACCGAACACCCCTACTTAATTTCCAACAAAGAAACTAGAAAATTTCTCATAAGCAGAATTTCTCAAAGTGAAATCCTTTTTCCCACTTATCTTGTATCATAAGTAGGAAAAGATTTGATGAACAAAGCTCGACGGAGGACTAATAGTGTTTAAATGCAGGTAGCAAACATATTTAAGAAAATACTGTTAATGAGACAGCTTCAGTATACATAGTTTAAGCGAAACGACGAACTGAACCGACACACATTGATTTCTCAGGAGACAGGGAAGTCTTAAATTAAGAGCTAAAAATCTCTAAAATTTTCGCAGGCTGATAAAAACTCGAATCTAAAACTTAATAATAATAATAATAATACTCTACTTCCCGCCGAGTGTGGGAAACTGGCTAGGATCTTCAATTGATGGAGCCGCCGCCCCGAAGCTTAAGCCTCCACCACCGTAGCCGCCTCTCGATGGTGCACGGTCACCTCTTCCCCTGCCACGCCCACGGCCACCCGGGGTCTTGAAGAACTCATTCATGTTCAAAGGCTATAAACAAAAATTCAAATTTCAATACTAACAAAAAGGGAGAATCTTAAAGAACTGATAACATCGTGTAAAGACACATCGCGTAGTACTTTTTTGCTCCGTTCATCGCGATCAATGTTTTCTTTCTTTTTCCCAGTATCCTTGTCCGAGCCCTGAAAGATGTACCATATAACAATAGAGAAATCGCAGACGACTAGTTGGGAATGTGAGGCCTTAGAAGTGAGCATACCAATTTAACAAAAATAGGATCGACTTCTTTTTTCGTTGATAGTAGCTGCATAGACTGCAAGTCCTTGTCAATTTCAACCTTTCTCTCCTCGGCTTTTAATGCAAGCAAAGCTTTTCTTTTCTCCTCTTTTATTTTCTCATATTCTTCCAAAGTCATCTCCTATACAATATAATTAGTGTTTTTATTTTAAAGAAATGAACTGATATTGAAATTTCAATGACTAAATAGTGGTTTTCTTTGAATTATGATGGGATGCAAACTTGATGGTGATGGTGGGCAACTATTTAAGTATAAAGTGCAGAAGCAAATTTGATCAACTACAGTGTTTGAAAGAAAGTTCGAAGATCGTATAATTCATCATAGAAACAAAATTGCAGGTGCAAGCATGGACCAGAAATGCATAATTAAGAACTAAAGTATCAAAATTAACAAAACAAAAAATCAACAGAACTTTACCTTTTCAATTTCAGTGAAAAAGGTGTTCCATACACATTGATAAAGGTTGTACTTGCCAGAATCTATTAACCAACTGAACTAAACACTCCTAATGATGAACAATTAGCTTGATGATGACACATATGACCAATGGTCAAAAACACTAGGTATGGAACATGTGTTCCACTCTAAATGAATTCACAAGAGTGATTACAAGCAATGAAGATTTATAGACATATACTGGTCATAGTTGGGAAAAATGTGTTGTAATCCAACTGGTTTTCCCAATGCAGATAGAGAAACTATCACAAAATGGGAAAAAAAGAAGAAGAAGAAGAAGAAGAAGAAGATAGATGCACTAATAATCACTTGAAATTTGCAAGAAGCAATAAAACAATATAAACTGCACAATAAATAACTCTATGCACAAATTACGAGCATGGTTTCCACAGGCAAACTTGATATTTAATGAATTTTATACATCTGAATGGTAGGAACTCAGGACATAAGAAAGTTTTCAAAAGAGTGTTGCTGAGTCAAGACTCAAGAATCCTAAAATGGATAAATCAAGAAAAAAAATTATGAGCTTTATTAAAAAACAGATGGCCTAAGGAAATCTACAAATGCTCTATCTAGATGAAATGAGTGAATGAGAAAATGGGGCAAGATCATAAAGTCAAATTGTTGAGAAATAACAGTTGCTTGGATGACATCCGTGATCACCAAATGAAAGTATATACAATTGCATTTGCATTTGCATAGATGCACTAATTATCACTTGCATTTACAAGAAGCGATAAAACACTATAAACTGCACAATAAATAACTCTATGCACAAATTACGAGCATGATTTCCACAGACAAATTTGATATTTATTGAAATTTATACATCTGAATGGTAGGAACTCAGGACATGGGAAAGTTTCTAAAAGAGTGTTGCTGAGTCAAAACTCAAGAATCCTAAAATGGATAAATCAAGAAAAAATTTGTGAGCTTTATTCAAAACACTGACATTGAACAATTTAAACAATAGATAGATGGCCAAAGGAAATCTACAAATGCTCTATCTAGGTGGTAAGATAGAGCATTTGTAGATTTCCTTTGGGGCAAGATCATAAAGTCAAATTGTCATCTGTGATCTCCAAATGAAAGTATACACAATTGACTAGGTATAAAAAACGAACAAGAAACTAGTCATTCTTCCACATGTGCATGCATAAAGATAATAGAAGATATTTTAAATATGAGAGAAAATGTAATAAAGTATATTCAGACATTTTTTCTTTTGATAAATCAAGAATAATCAGTTGAAGATACAAAAATATTCATACTGTTGAAAACTCGGTGTAGGCTTTTGAAAATTGGCCTATTAATAAAATGTTTACATAACATAACAAATAAATCTACAACATTTTAAATTAAGATTTTCAAAATATGGTAACTTGACATATGCTAAGATATTATTTTAATAAAGAATATTCTCAATAAACTATTATCACTATCATTCAGCCGGCAATCTTTATAGTACAAGAGCATGTATCTAAAGAGAAGCTCACCTTGTCCTCTTCCTTTTCTTCAGTCTCATTAACAGCAGCCTCCTTGTCCTTACTCTCCTCTGTTAATGGTGCATTTTCCTGTTCTGGATGCCCCTCAATTGGCAACTTATCCTCAGATTTAAGGACATCATCCTTTTCCCTGCTCAACAGAGTTTCACAACTCAACATAATTCACTCACACAACTGAAAATAAGCTTCTGTTTCCACTAGAACAAAGATGAAAAGATGTTTCAAGATTCAACGAGACCAGTATCTTAACTGTTCAAGTGTTTCATCAGCTACAGTTCCCCAGTTACCACGCCCTGCGCCTTGACGTTTGACCTCAAAACTACGCCCTGTTCCACTCCGACGCTCATACAACCTCCGTGGAGGGTGTTCAGAGTCACCTCCGGATTCATCATTCCCATAGCCACCTCGGCCAGCATAGCCACCACGACGGCCACCACTGAAAGGTTGACGTGGAGGACGTTCCCTGTCAGGCTTGTCAGCATCACGATCCTCTCCACCGCCACCACCACCATAGCTCCTGGATAATCCATTCAGGTTCTCATTTCCAAATTCACGACTTGGACCTCGTCCACGCCTCGCCCACGGCCAGGTCCGCCACGACCAGCTCCGCCACGTGCTGGTGCGGTGTTGCTTCTCGCTTCCCTCGACTCCCTCACTGTGCCACGAACATTCCCAAATCAGAGATTAAATTTTTGAATCGAATGGAAATTTCTTCCACTAATCCAGAACAATAAAAATAATCCAACCAAACAATTGTTTATAGATGAACATAGACATTGATACGATGCGGAAACATCCAAAAAAAACCGATTTTTCATTCAAGAGCGACCTGACAATACATATACTAGAAACTGACCGGCTTGAGCAGGGGGGCCGGTTTCGTCGGAAGCTTCGCCGCTACCGGAGCAGTAGCGGCCGGCGCAGCGGGTTTCTTAGCAACTACCTTTTGCTGCCGGACGACGGCTACCAGCTGCGAAGGGTCATCGTTGTCGTTATCCCCGAGTACATCAAAAGGATTCGCGGTCGCCATCTCCGTAAAATGTTATCCAAATCGCCGCTCTCAGAGTGGCACCAAAGGAACTCCGGGACTAGCAAATCCGCCGACGCGAAGCACGCTCCATTAAAATCACCAGAAATACAAGGAGCGAGATGGATTCCTCACCAGGTACCAGAAAAAAGGTACGAGCTTTGGAGCAAAAAAAAAAACCCTAGCCGCACTCTCCCACCATGAATAGGCTTCCATCCAGAGGAGCAAGGAAACCTAATCTATCCCCATTGACAATGATAGGGACAGCCCATTGACTAATTTACGCACCTTGATTGAGAATCGACGGATACTATCAAGGGTCTTTTTGTCATTTCACTTCCGTCGAAATCTGTCGACGGATTGAGAACCGTCACTCTAACATTGTGCGGTCAAGATCTTCCGGTTCGCATTGGATTACTAGATTTGTTCCTCTTTATAGCTATGGGCCAGGCCCATATTAGAGCCCACCATGAAGAAGGTTCCTATGGACAATAATAGGTACAGTCCTTGACTAATTTACGCGCCTTGATTGAGACTCGACGGATATGATCAGGGGCCTTTTTGTCATTTCAGTTCCATCGAAATCGATCGGATCGACGGATCGGGTGGCTACGTGGATGCAATCATAACCGCGAATCTAACATCGTGCGGTCAAGATCTTCCGGTCCGCTTGGTCTACTAGATTTGTTCGTGTTTATAGCTATGGGCTAGGCCCATATTAGAGCCCACATGAAGAAGATTCCGTCCAGTGGACAATAATAGTCACAGCCCATTGACTAATTTACGCACCTGGATTGAAAATCGACGGATATTATCAAGGGTCTTTTTGTCATTTCAGTTCTATGGAAATCTGACTCTAACATCGTGCGGTCAAGATCTTCTGGTTCGCTTTGGATTTCTATATTTCCTCCTATATATAGTACGGCCCAGGCCCATTTAGAGCCCATAACTAACTTATCCCTAATTTTCTTCCAATCTCTCTTCTTCTTCTTCCAGTTCAGTCTTGCTCAGTGCGGAGGCAGAACAAGATCGCGAGAGATCTTGAACGAGCTTCAAAAAGACACAACAAATCTGTTTTTCTTCTCTTTCTTTTTGTGTTCTGGATCGAAGAAGGAAAGCAATGAGGTTGCGTCTGCCATTACTGTATCAGGTGGCTGCTGATTCTGAATCCTCGTCACTCGCAACTTGCAGCCGAAAACAGAGAGAGCTTTCTGCTGTTTATTTTTCTCCATGAACAAATCGAAGGATTGGATGAGAGATAAGAGCCATCCTTGTCATGCAGCAAACGCCACAGTAAGTCCACCACCAATAGATCAGTACATTGAATCGATGGTTAGTTTTATTCTTGTTGTTGTGGTTGTTGTTGTTATTGTTGTTTACTCCAAATGACGCATTATGCTCGCTTGGCTCATCCAATTGGATAGATTTGGTCGGCTAACTCGACACAGAGTGTATTGAAATCAAAGGATTTTGTATACATGATATTTTCCTTTTTTGGATTCTATCTAAAAGGGCTCGTGCCAATAGAAATAAAGGATCACTATTACTCTTATGGTCCGGGTCTTTAGCAAGTATCTGGTCATTCTTAACTTGCTCTGGACCTCCCATGAGTATCCGACTTGTTCTGGGCCTCCGGATCTCCCCGTGAGCATCTGGTCACTCTTGATTTGTTCCGAATTTTGGAGCCTCCCCGCGAGCATTGTTATGGGTCTCCTCGCGAGCATCCGATCACTCTTGATCTGTTCTGGATCTCCGTGTTTTCCTGCAAGCATCTGACTTGTTCCGGGTCTCCTCACGAGCATCCGGTCATTCTTGACGGTTCTGGGCCTCTTCGTGAGCATTCAGTTACTCTTGACCTGCTCCTTGTAAGTATCCATCATTCTTGACGTGGTTCAGACCTCATCTCAATTTCGTTCAAGGACATCCCACATGACATCTCGATTGACTTGACGTATCGAAGTCTATCAGATCCTCCACTAATTTCTGATTCAAGGCCTCCCATCTGATCTGAACTATGACTCTATATACCATTTATTAATATCGAAAGATTTATATATCTTCACAATTACATTAAAATCCATGATTTTGTTTTATATTTTTCCAATATAAAACTTTTATTGCATCCCAACAGAGTCACTCTTCAAACTCACTCGACTTCCACTCAAATAAATAAGATCCGAGTGATGGATGAGCCAGCAACAATGCAATGCGTAGAGTGGCATAATCAATATATATTTGGTTTACACTTGCAATTCTAGATTTGAAGCTATGAATGAGCTCCACAGAGGGGAAAGAAATGGTGGGAGGTGGCTTGAAGCTCTTTGGTGTGCAGCTAGAGATGCCTACTTCACTCAACTTTGACACTTCTGTTTCGTCTTCAGCTTCTTCGCGGTTTTTGGATGAAAATGAAACCGGGAAGAAGATTTCTAGAGGTAATATGTCTGCTGGAATGGCTGTTAAAACTCAAGAAAGGAAAAAAGGTAAGTAATTGTTCTTTTCTTTTTATCTTTTTGAAAGAGTTGCAATAACTTCTCATTCTTTAGGGGTTCCTTGGAGTGAGGAAGAACACAAGTTGTTTCTAACTGGCTTGGAGAAACTCGGGAAGGGGAATTGGCGAGGCATATCGAAGAAATTTGTTACCACAAGAACACCGACTCAAGTCGCTAGTCATGCTCAGAAGCACTTCCTCAGGCAAAACAGCCTTAGCAAGACGAACCGGCGATCGAGCCTATTCGATGTCGTAAAATGATCCTCATCTTCTACATCAACCTGAAAGAAGAAGCTGTTGTGACTGTTGATCTGAAAAGGGCTAAAAGCTATTCATGATGAAGAGTTAATTGTAATAATATGGTTTATGATCTTGTTAGTACCTTCAAAGATCAATCAAGAGGATGTACATGAGAATAGTTTTATGTCTTGTATCAAATTTCAGTAAGAACCTTTCAAGTGTTCTATAAACTCATATACAAGTGCCAATATTGGTCGAATTAAATTTCTAATGTTTTATTAAATCTATAAAATAATTGAATTTTTATATCTTTTACAAATTATTTTGTTGAAACTGTAATAGAATTTTAGAAACTGAGCATTCCTCTTAAGTGCAGCCAGCATTTGAATTATTTGGGCTGCTTTTCAAGGGGAAGGTCCGTGCGCACCTCTTTTACTGTCTTCATCTTGTTCTAGTTGGACAGATTGTCATGATTAAACTCTTCAATAATAAATTAAAATTTAAATTTTGAGATTTAACTGCGGTGTATTATTGAAAAATTTTCTCTTTAATGAGTAGCATATTGAGAATATGAATATCAAAATGAACCTTCATGTGTAAGTATTTCGAAATAGTTTTTATTATCAACCGAGTCAAGATAGGTCACATTAGATTTTGATGTCTTATGTCTAAATGGTAGAAACTTACGAGCACAAAAAGTCGAGCGAAAGGCGCAGCAAACGAAAAGGAGTGCATGTGAAGGGAGTCGACGGGCTTGGTGCATACGAGAGACAAAAAGCTATAAAAAAGTATACCGATAAAGCGAGGAGGGTGCACACAACGTCCGAGAGACGAGAAACTGAGGAGGAAGACAATTCGAGAAAAAAATCAGAGTGGGACTCAGGTGAGCTCAACTCCGGACAGTCAGAGAACTAATCAATCGGAGGTTGACTAGGAATCAAGCGCCCGAGATTGGTCCGGGCGATCGAACTCCAGGCACCCATGACTATCCCGGGTGCTCAGACTCCGAACACCCAGGGTTGCGAAGTGGATCAAGTTTGACCAAACTCCAAGTGCCCCCGACGAACACAAGCACCCAAAAAATGTCACATCAACAACGGATAGATTCTTCCGGGGGCTATAAATAAACCCCTTGAACTCAGAAAGGAACGCAACACAATTTATCATTTTCTTTTTATACTCTAAACTTCTATGTTTTTAACTGCTTATAAGAGACTACTCCGTCTTTCTCAAAGTCTTCTAATAGAGTTGTCATTTCTTGAATTAACAACCATCCATGTTACAAATCAAGTAAATTCTCATGTCTCTTTTTTTCTAATTATTATTTTTAATTAATAAATATGTCCTTGCTAGTATAGAAAATAAGAGAATTAAATTTTATTTTTTAAGATTATTCATCCCTTCTAGCCGCCCGATACGATCTTATATTAGGTGTATTTTTCCGATTTATTTTAGCGGATGACGTAAAAATCAATGAGAATGGATAGTCTACCTGAATAATTTTTGTTTTCCCTGTCCGCGCAAACGTTTTGAGATTGGCGGCTGGTAGTTAGGCAGCAGTGTAACGGTAACTAACTTAAAGACGTTTTTTAGGTATTAATTGAGAAATTTTCCAAATGCACACAACGCTGCGTTATGCGCCTGCTCCGCCCTCTCTTCGCCGCTGTCTCGGCCGCCGCCCCGCCGCCGCCGCCGAATCCAACGTCGCCTTCTCCGCCTCTTCTATTCCGTCATCTCTCTCCGCCTCCTCCGAGCAATGCCTTGGAGATCCCGCGACGATGGCGGCCACCCGTCTCGAGGCTTGCGCCGACGCCCGTGAGCTGGCGCGACGCATGCCCATGTCCTCCGCTTCCATCTCCTCCGCGCATCCTTCCACTGGAACGCCCTCATCCGCTGTTACCTCCGCCTCGCCCGCCCCCGTGCGTCCCTCTCACTCTACGCCCAGATGTGCCGCTCCGGCGCGACTCGGGACCGCTACACGCTCCCTCTCGCCGTCAAGGCCGCCGCGCTCCTCTTTGCCTTCGCGTCCGGAGTTCAGCTCCACTGCACCGCCGTCAAGCTCGGATTGGACCGCCATGAGTTCACCGAGAGCGGTCTCATCAGCCTCTACGCCAAGGCCGGACTTTTTGGCTCCGCGGTCAAGGTGTTCGACCAAAGTCCGCACAGAAAGCTCGGTTCTTGGAATGCCATCATAAGTGGCCTCGCGCAGGGCGGCCGACTGAGGGAAGCCATGAATACGTTCGCAGAGCTACGGAGAAGCGGCCTGGTGCCGGACGACGTGACGATGGTCAGCGTGGCTTCTGCCTGCGGGGGGCTAGGCGACATCGATTTGGCTGAACAAGTGCACAAGTGCCTTCTGCACGCCGGCCACTCCGGCAGGTTGGAGGTCACGCTATCTAATTCTCTGATCGATATGTACGCTAAATGTGGCAGGACAGACCTTGCACACAAGGTGTTCGATAGAATGCCAAGGAGAGATGTTTCATCTTGGACATCCATGATAATGAGCCAGGCAGTGCAAGGGGAAGAATCTGCTGCACTGGACCTCTTCCAAGAAATGCAACGGCAGGGAGTGCGGCCGAACCAGGTGACCTTTGTCGCCGTGCTTACCGCCTGCGCCCACGGCGGTCTAGTGGACGACGGCATGGACTACTTGGAGGCAATGACCAAGGAATTCAATCTGGTTCCTACCGTAGCCCATTACGGTTGCGTTGTGGATATGCTGGGCAAGTTGGGGCAGCTCGAGGAGGCGAAAACCTTAGTCGAGGCGATGCCAATGGAAGCGAATGCAGTGGTGTGGGGAACGCTTTTGGGCGCGTGCGAGAAGCATGCTAACGTCGAGGTTGGCCAGTGGGCGGCTAAGAATTTGCTGGACCTGGAGCCTTGGAACGACGGCGTTTATGTAGTGCTCTCAAATATTTATGCAGAGGCAAAGAACTGGCGGGAAGTGGAGAGGGTTCGAAGACTGATGAAGGAGAGAAGAGTGGCTAAAGCCCCAGGCTATAGCTCATCTTCTATTTCATCAAATTCCGGATATTAAATTATACCTTCTTCTAATACAATCTGATCCAGTCGGAAGCCGGGATGGATGACTTAAGGCAAGCCCGAAACAGGATCGGTTGAATGTCTCAGCTGGATCGCCTCTAGCCTGCAAGACAAAGACCGTTAGAACCCGTCGAGAAAAGTCTCCGACCAGGCACTCTGACGGTCAAGTCAAAATTCGACAGTGGCAGTAGAAAGCAATAGAACAGTATGGAATTACACTATTACGTGTACCTGAGAAATGCGGAGTGTGGAGGCTTATATAGCCGGGGAAGCTAACAGTTCCTGCCCCGTCTGCCACCTACTGTCATATAGTGAGGACAAGGTGATGCAGGTGACAGGATAAAGTGGCACATACTGTATTAAGGAAAGCGGCGCTGTCAACTTAATGGCTGGTACAGATAAGCACCGCTCGGCCTGATACCGGTGTAGGTGGTCTCAGTACGGAGGACAGGGTATGACATGAATATCAATACCTCAGTATGATATCCGTCGTTTGAGACCAGGATGACTTCAGTCCTGCGTCGACCCCGACAACTTCGGTAGTGGGTTTCAGGGAGTAAAGGGCAGGATGATCTGAATTAGACTATTAATGGGATTAGACACTGTAAGTACGAACAGATCATAGATCCTCATATGAGGGGACATGGACGTGCCACTCCCTACACAGCTAATGCCGAAGGTGGACTAAGAGGCAGTGAGTGAGTCTGACAGCTCAATAGCCTCGGGGACTAAATTGTCAAGACTGAGTCATTATGAGAGAAGATGCAGCGGTGGAGGGGCGGGGGAGGTCTCCCGCCTGTATAAGGATCGCCTGAAGCTCTAAGGGGATTAACTTCGCCAGGATTGTTACCTCCTTGCTCCTCCAACACAGTGGCCTTTGTTTAGGCTTAGAAGCATTCGACCCGCACTCGGGCCTTCAGTCTTACCACATGTTCACTTACGATTCATCCGTCTTGCAGCGTTATCCGTGAGAGACCCCTCTCCGCTTGCCAACAGGATCACAATCAATGGATGAAGAATGATGCAATAGCAGCTTCAGAATTTGAATCGAAGGCAAACAATTCCGAGGAATTGCAGCTGATCGCTGGGGTTGAGTATACCGCCGTAGAAGTAACCATCGCGGCACCAGGGCAACTCTGAGCAGCCGCGGAGGAAATCCATTAGAAGAAAGAGATGGAACCTCCATTGTTCCTCTGACTTCTCTCCTTGGAAGAACAGAGCAGGGCAGAGGGGAACGATACGCAGAAAACGGTATGAAGTAGGAAGTGGACGGACCGATGGAAGACATGTGGAGGCAGAAAGGAAAACGGACGGCACTAATTGATATTTTTCATCTTTCTTTTTTTCCCGTTGAGCTGATTAATTAATAGCAAAAATTGGACCCCGTTCTCGACGGGATGTGATTAAGATTTTTGCCAAATATGGATGTAATTAAGATTCGTGTGCGTGGAGAATTATTGCGGCGCTATATTTGGGCCGATTAGGCCATTGGGCCTGTAGTGTTCACATTGAGCGATGGGGTGTTACTTTTGCATTATTTTGAAGGGTCCTCGGAGCCTGATGAAAAATGAAGATGGAGATGATGATGATAAAAAATAATAATAATGATGATAAATTATGATGATAAGTTGATTAACGTCAAATTTGAGATGATCGAGCTAATTTTATTGAAATTTTCCATCAACTATTAGGTAAATTGAAAAACGCTCACGGCGTGCAGTTTAGAAATTCAATATCACACTATTGCAAGCATTATTTAGAAAAAAAAATTATATAACAATCGTCATAGTTAGGGATTGAATCATAATACTTGGGAGATAATTAATCGTCCTTTCATTGTATCATAGCCTCCGGTGCAATGGAGCTTGGTTTAAACTATAGTGGTTGGTAGAGATGAGTATTTGATTGAAATTGAATTTAATCGAATCGAATCGACCTAAATTAATTGAATCAAATTGAATCATTTTATTAAACTATCTGAATCAATCGAATTTTTAAAAAAATTGATAGAAATCAAAAATATCGATTAATTCGATTTTAAGCAAATCAATTGAATTTTATTAAATACGGTTTAAAATTTTATTTTGTTTAAAAATTCGATTTCAATTTTAAAAAATAAAATTTAAAATTTTGATTTGTATCAAAAAAATAAAATTTAAAATTTTGATTTGTATCAAAAAGTTGTAAGAAATTTTAAAATCAAAATCAAACCGAATTAATTGAATTAATCGATTTTTATTTAAAATGAAAATTTGAATAAATCTAACCAAATTTTAAAATATGGTCAAGTTTGATTAATTTATTCAATTTAATTAAATATTTACTTAATTTTTGATAGATGATTTCATCTTTCTATTGGCTGTCTAAGTACTAACTATTTAAATTTTGCTGATTTACCTCTATTCTTAATAATAAGGGAAGGCTCGGGACATCGTTCGTCTGTACTGATCCAATTTTTTTTTATGAAAAATGATTTGTACAGTGAAAGTGAATATTTAGTGAAAAATTTGATCATTAATCAACGGCACGTCCGACGTCTAATCGTCAATTAAACACCACTAGCGTCTTCAATCACCGTTTCCAAACTTTATCTTAGGAGAACGATAAATCCGTCAGGATCGGCGATAATGGTGTACCCGTCAAAATCGACGGTGAATGATGCAAGATCTCAATTGTGGCGATCTCCGACGGATTTATCGTATTTCCAGGATATAGTTTGGTTTGGAACAGCGGTCGAAGCTGTCGACGGTATCCAATCGACGATCAAATGTCCGGTTTATCATCGATTAACGAATAAATTTTTCACTGATACGCTATTTTCATTATACGTATTATTATTATTATTATTATTATAATAATAAGAGAAGGCTCGGGAGTTGTATGTGCGTCAAGAATTAGTTGCTGTGGGTGTGAGGCTTTAAATCACATCAATCAAAAAAAAAAAAGAAATTCCGATATCAAAAAATCATATGCTTTGTTCAACGAGTAATATTTAAGCTTACGTGGAAAAAGTAAATAGAGATGGAAAGTCAACGTTATCATTGAGTCAACCAACAATGACGAAAACTCTCAATGATGCCCAACGCCTAACTTTTCGGTACATACGACGAAGAGCACCAACAGACTGAAATCCGGCGATGGCAAGCCGTAGAACGGCACCGGCGATGTGTAGAGAGATGAAACAGGGGAAGTCGCCGACGGCGAAATCTTCTTAACAATAATTATTGATAGGGATTAACATTTCGGGATGGGCACGTAACACGGAAAACTATGTGACAGGTCTGTCGAATCAGAACTCCGAGGTCAGACTGAGACTATCTCTGAAAGAATGGAAAAAATCCTCCGAGGCCTGATCGGGAATCGAGCTCCCGAGACAATTACGGGAAAGTGAATGAAAACCCTGAGTTCAGCTTGGGAGACGAGACTCCGAGACTAACTCGGGAGAGTGAATCCAAAGATCAACATAGAGTCAGAAAATCCGTTCAAATAGTCGTTCCTCTTTCCATAACAAAAAAATCATCGGATAATTATTGCCCTGTAACGCATGATAATTAATTAAGGCTTAATGATCAAAGTGATCGTTACCAATGGATAATGGGAGTGTTTGGGAGAGCTTTTACTTCTTGAAAAGTGATTCTTGTAGTGATTATCTTGAAGTTAGTAAGAAGCTAAAGTAAGCAATGTTTGAAAATAAAAGCCAAAAGCTGATACAAGATAAAGTTTGAGTGTTTGGGAAAATAATAGCTTCTAAGATTAATTTTTAATTAAATGACAATAATATCCTTAAACTATATAAATTAATCATTTTTATTATTTAATATAATTTCGATACTATCAATAATTTGTTCACGTAATTATTATTATATTTAAATAGTGATATAATTATTATTATATTTTAAATATAATATTAAATTAATTTTTTTATAATTTGAATATTTGAAAAAATATATAAATTAATAAAAAATTATTTTTATTAATAAAATTAATAAAAATATTATTTTATTAATAAAATTAATAAAATTATTATATAATAAAATATTAATAAAAAATAATAAAAAATATAAAATATAAAAAAATAATATAGCGCAGTGGAAATCAGGTAAAATATATTAAGGATATAAATATATTAATGTATATCAAAAAAAAAAGCAGAAGCAGTAGAAGATCAAATCTGTTCAACTCTGAGCAAAATAAAAACTAAAGCAGAAAGCAACTTTCAAAATAAAAGTGATTCTGTGTAGCCAGAATCTAAAAAGCAGATAGCAGAAGCTCTCCTAAACACTCTCAATATCTATCAAGTAACTTATAATTAAGGGATGTGGAAGAGAACATATAATATCTATCAAGTAACTGATAATTAAAGGATGTGGAAGAGAACGCGGGGATATATGTGACCAAGACCTCGGATATATAAGATATCTCGGCATCCAGGTAAGGGGTAAGTTTTTCGAACTTAGAGAAAACTTTGATTCCTCGTTATCCTCCGAAAAGAGATAAAATTCCTGACTTAAACGTCAAAGTGGACTCCATCGAAAAATCTTTCGATATGTTTTGTTGAACGCTCGTGTTAATCTCACAGGGCATGAGCATCTTTTTTTTATCATCATCGTCGTGGGCTGTATTTTGATGATTTATTATCCCATCACTAGTTTCCGGAACAATTTAATTTTTAATCGTTTAAATAAATAAATAAATAACTAGATTGGCAAAGAAGAGACGACACCAAAATCCAGCATGAAGGAACTTGGACGCAGTTTCCGTAGCAAAGTAGCCAATTATTAATACACTGTGAGAGATAAACCTTTCAAGGAAAGCCACCGTGTTACAATTGCTATCTGTCAAGTGTCAACTACAATATTAATTATTGTACAGATCAAATTTGTCGCCTCAACAAACAGTGTCCTTATAATATTACAAATTATATTGCAAGATAGAGTTTGACAAACTTAATTTCCTAATGCCGTTGTTTTGTGAACATTGTTTTTTTAAAGCAAACAATATATTATATTTTTATTCAAGTCGAAGAAATGGACGAGACTTTTTTTTTTTTTTTCAGGAGTTATCCTTCTCACGAATATTCCATGAATTAATTAATTGGTTAATTAGTAATTAATAATTGGCGCAGTGCCGCCACGCGTCAACTCGCCTTCAAAAAATCCGGTCATGCGCAGCACGGCGTCCCGCACGTGCCTCAGTTCTCGCCCCTTCAGCCTTCGCCGTCCCTCGCCGTCGAACCCCGCCGCCGCCCACCGCCGCGACGCCACCACATGAGGCGGCTCCCACTCCTCCTCCTCCTCTTCCGGATCTCCATCTTCTCCTTCCTTCCTAGTCCGCCTGCCGCCGCCCGGGATCCCCACCGGCGGCGAGGACGATGCCGCCCGACGTCGACTCCATCCCTCCTCCGCCGCCGCCGCCGCTGTCTCTCGGCTCGAAGTCACCTCCCTCTCCTCCTTCTCGCTCGCCGCAGTCGCCGCCGCCGCGGCGGCTGGATTCTCCGGCCACATTACGTCGGACTCGTGCAACTCCTGATCCCCCATTTAGTTAAGCCTTTGCTCGTCGGAGATGGAGCTCCCATTTATAAGCCGTAAAAGAATCTCCTCGATCTACGCGGCGGTATCTAATTGGTTGAATTTGCATGGAAATTAAATTAAATTAAATGGTGGATTATGTGTCCTGGATTTGTCGTGCGAATTAAAATATCTGAGGGATCCACGGCATCATCAACTATTAAGCGACAAACACGAAAGCGTAAAAGTGAGCAATAGCTTCTAAATTTGTTAGTCTACGCATATTCGCCGAAATATACGCAATATATATATATATATATATATATATATATATATATAGTAAAATTATGTTTTGCGCAGAATTGTCATCCGCCACGGTTGATTTTTTTTTTTTTTTTTTTGTTGCTTGTGAAATATCATTTAAGGATTTCTTAAAAAATTTAAGTGTGAATAGAATAGAATGTACAACCTAAGGATGTGTTTGGTATGTTTATTTTTTATTTTTATTTTTTGTAAAAAATATGGGTTTCTGGAAAACGTGTTTGATTTGTATTTTTCAGCATTGTTTTACAGAAAATGATATAGCATTTTCTGAAACACTAGAGAATGAAATAAAGTTATTTTTTAGAAAATGAGGGAAATACGATTTTCTAAAAAATAAAATTAGAAAATGGAGTAAATCAAACGCTCCCTAAGATTCTTAGGCTATCATCCTTATGTATATAGAGAACTCGATTACATTGGACACCCCGCGTGAGCACCTCACGTAACACTTGACTGCATCACGAGGTTTGGATCAATCTAGGCTTCCTGTCCGCATGCACTCAAGCGCCCACATGGGATACCCAACAAATGATACTCGTGTGTATATATAAGTTTCCTCTAAAATTTTTTGGTACGAGGCTTGGATATTTTTTTTTTTGAGTCCACGCAAATTTTATAGAGCTTTTGACATTTAAGTTTATAACTGAATCTAGTTTAAATTTATTATTGAATTTAATTGGTTAACTGTCACCTTTCAAGTGAGCAATTATCTTCAAATGCGCACGCGAGCATGTATATGTATATATATCTTGCAACCTTATATAGGCAATCATGGGCGACATCCCATCTGATGCTTTAACAAGACAAAATAATCCATTTTTTTTTATTTTTCTCTCTCCATGCATTTTGATTTTTTTCTCTCATGTTGGTAAAGTTGTGTTTGTTTGTAGAAACCAACACTAAAATAGTGTTAATACTTATTTTTAAAAAAACACGACCGACGTAATACTAATTTATATAAATCAACTTCAAGTGATACTAGTTCGAAACCAACACCAACATGACGCTAATTTGAGAATCGTTGGTGTTGATTTGTAAAAATCAACACTATCATTGGTACTAGTTTACAAATTAGCATCACTTGGAGCTAATTTCTATAAACCAACGTCAACGTGATGCTATTTGTAGAAACCAACACCAGGTCAGTGTTATTTTTTATAAATCAGCACCATGTTAGTGTTGGTATGTAGACATCAACACTATCTTGGTATTTATTTTTACAAACCAACACTATTTTTTATGTAGGAGAGAGAAAGATTAAAGTGCATACAGATAGAGAATTAAAAAATTTGATTATTTTGCCCTGTGACCGTGCCAGATGAGATATCGCCCACGATATATATATCAACCATACATAAAGAAAATAAGCTTTAAAAATATGAAAATATTTCATTACACATGAAGCATCTTGCCAATAAAATGAAAAGCTTGATTTTTAAGTTACACATAAACTGTGAGCAATCATTAATCTCACATAATCTTCAACATCAAGAAGAGTTTAACAAAACCTTCACACATCAGTAATCAATGTCAACAAATCATATAATAATTACAAAGGACGACCTTGTGGGGATTCTCCAATCAATTCATTGGGTGAAGGATGAAAAATTCAACAATGAAAGCAAGAGACGTAGAGTCTTACATGGGCTTCCTTCTTTGCTTGATGTGGATGCTCACCATGGATAACCTTATCCACTTCTAATAAACAAACAAACAAACAAACAAATCAAATCAAAAGTAAACGAGCTAATTCCAAAAGACTTTGGGGCAAAAAAAAGTTGAGAGAGATCAAATTTGAAGGAAAGATTGATGCTATTCCATAGTAGTTACATTTCCTCAAGAGCATGAAATGCTCATTATTCTATCTCTTGATCCGCGATACCCAATTATACGAATAAATATCATATACAAATGCTTTGCTCTTGTATCGATCGATAGGATTAGAGAGGTGAAATGGTATACACATTCCAACAGCTAAACTGATCGGCTGAAATCTATCGCCTAAAGGGTATCAGCATTCCTAGCAAACACTACCTAGACAAGCTGCCTCAGCCAGCTTCTTGAGGAATGCCACCACTTCATCCGATGAGTTAAGTAAATACCTCGCGTTCGAACGCTTCCTCCCGACAGCACAAGAGAAGTAGTTGTCGCCTTTGAGATCGAGCACCGAAGACCCCTCGCGCCATGACATTGCCTCTTGAGGAGATCGCCAGCCAGCAGGGATGTTATGATTTGCAGACATCTTCTTTTCTGATCCAACAGGAGTTTTTTGAGATTTTACATGGGATCCCCTGGAGTTGTTCCTGATACTCGATGATCTTCCGGAGGGTTTTTTGTCAGGAGCTGGTTTGCCGGCTTCAGATATTTTTATTCTTGAGGAATTTACAGGTTCAGAAGGAAGTTCTGGCTCGAAGAAAGTATAGAGATCCTCATCCTGCAACAGTATGTTTCTAAATGTCGATGAACCGTAGGATTCTAGACGTGAAACCGGGCATGCCATTCGTCGAGCTGAATCCAATGTCGAACTAGTTCTTGCAATATTAAGAATTCAAGAAATGCTTACCTTCCCAAGGAAATGCCCGATGCACAAAACACAGTCGATTGGTGTAACCATGCTTTTGCTATGAACTATTTCTCCCAATATCCGATCAATTGCGGCACCCTACATAAGTGCACCAGAAAACAATTAAACTGACATTCCACTGATAAGTAATACAGAATGCAAGGGAATGGATGTACAATTACACTTGTAGAGGAAAACAAACAGTCTATAGCATCATCATACCTTCGTAACACCAACAGATCGAACCTCTACCGATCGGCTACCTTGGACAACATCGACTGCTGCATTTGAAATAGGACCTGTCCACAAGTGCTGCAACATATCTCTTGCTTGAAGCCTTCCAAATTCAACATCTGGCCAGACATTAAGGGCGCAAAATAAAACTATAGAAATAACAAGAATTCTACATTTTGTTCTCGAAAGTAGTTATGCTGAGTAACAACCTGCATATTTATAGTTCCAAACAAGAGATGTCTCGCGATGCTCAAAATGAGACCTTGGTGTTCTCTCAGTGAAATACTCGAATACATGCTGTAAAATTTCAGATAGATGGCATCCATTTAACATCAAAGTTCGATGAGAGAAAAAAAACACAAAAACCTTGTCAGTATGAGTACCTTTACGCTGTCTACCCAGTCCATATTAAGGTGCTCTGGCATTGTTGTCATCCAGTCTCCGCCTGTGTGTCGCAGAAACATACCATTTTCTGCTGCAAGCCACATATTATAGTCCCCGAAGTTCTGAGAGAAAAGGTTTGTTATATACGAGATTAACAAATTGAAATTAAGACGCCTTAAGTTCCCTTACATCATCTAAGACACTTCTGTCACTTCCACTAAGGACAACTACTGTAGTTCGTGCATCATTACACATCGTTGTTAGTGACGCTTTCAACTCTGGATGCAACTTGAGCTCCATTTCTTTGATCTGGTCACCTCCTCTCCTTCCAGTCGACTCAATTGATTCAGTTAATGTAGAATTGAAACCCTATGTTTGGCAAAATCATACAAAGAAACCATTTGAATGATGTTTGGGAAGGCAACGAAGAACAGAAACAAAGAAAATCATGTAATCATGGTTGGCATACAAATTGCGAATGAAAAATTGATTAATAGTTAAATATGACAAATACTCTTTCTTATAAGGATCCACATTGGAATATCCTAAACAGAGAAAAGCGAGTACCCATAAAAAATGGATTACTTCCAAGAAATATTGAAATGTAAGAAAATATGTGGACGTTGAGAAATTAGATTTCTCCCTTATCATGCTTACCAAAAGAAAAAGTGAGCTGCTAACATTTTAGTAGGTACTGCAATAAAGACAATGGTGAATAAATTTTAAAAAAAATAGACAAAGACGACTTACTTAGAGATAACATCCAGTATTTTGTAAAAAAGTAATCATGACTACGATCATCATCAGGAATAGATAGATAATTGTTTCATTGTTTAATGACAATTACATGGAAACGCATCAAAACCTTAAAATGCATTTGGAACATGGAACATATCTTGACATTAGAAATAACAAAGTTCATAATTTTTTTAAGTTCTTGGGAATATTTAATAACACTTCAGCATATGCAAACATTATTAGCACATAATGGACACACTTTCATAACCAGAATATTTCAGAATATAGCAAGCGTAGAGTGCAATTCATGAATAATCAATGTTGACATTCAGAAACAACAGAAAAAGAGTTTACAAGCGCATTATGGATTCAGGAACAAAGCTCCACGTGGAAGAAGAAGAATACCAAGATAACCAATCGATTCATGGATTGCAAATACCGGTCCACAGCAGTGCTCATAGGAAGCATAGGAAGAATTTGTCTTGTTCTAAGCTGAGCTTCAACAACAGTATCATTGAGTTCACTATATCATAAAAAGGAAGTGGTCAAAATAACCCAAAGTGTAGACTAACAATGAAGTATGCATCTAATCTGACTGCATTTCTAACATTGCATTGAAGTACATAGTTGATGTTTAAATTCATTTCCAATTAAAGCTTGAATCTTCAGACTTTGTTCCCACTAAGTCACGAGAAATCAAAGAAAGATGTCATTTAAATCATACCAATATCTACTAGAACATCATGTTAACCAAATCAAGGAATTCATGTTAAGGATCTATTACATACCTGTGCATACAACAATCTTTTTGTTATTTTTCTCAGTTATGACATATATTCATGGAAATGGAAGCCACTTAGATTTACTTCAACAACAAAAACAAATTTTTTGTACTTAAACTACTAGATTATGTGACATCTTTATGTCAACACAACAAGTGGTAACAATTTAAGTTAAGTAGAACTGCACCTCACAAACGTCTCTGCCCAATCTTGAGCAGTGTGTGTAGTCACATGTGCATAATTATGCCTGTGCCGCTTCTCCCTTTCGTCAGAAGACATGTTCAATGCATATTCAATAGAAGTAGCAACCTCTGTGATGTTCCATGGGTTAACTAAAAGAGCACCAGCTCCAAGGGATTGTGCTGCTCCTGCAAACTACATAAGTGAACAAAAAGGATGAGTTAAACATATTTATCATACACATAGAATGCAAGGAAAATTGTATATTATGAAGCAGGACATCTTTGCATTTCACAAAAGAAAAGAAGTTGCAAATATACAAAGATTGACAATGATAACAATTTATGAATGAGCTGTGTTCCTGATTCTCTTAGTACTTTGTAGTTTAGACTTGGAAATTTAAAATTTAGAAGAGTTAGCTGAAAGAGAACTCCAAATAAATCCATTCTACCATTTCGTTGCTTAATAGTCTTATTAATGAAATTAAGTCAAGTATTCAATACCGAGTTCTGTCTGAAACCCAAAAATGTATTTTCCAGATGTTTGATGAAATTATACACAACATCAGTTGTAGAAGAGACTACCAAACAGAAAGATTAAAAATTAAATGCAATACTTGCTGCAAAATATCTTCTAGGAGTGTACTTGTAATTTAATTCCAATGCTGACTCTCCTTGTGTCTTATGTTGTTACCAAAATGATGCGTAGTTAATAAAATGTGAATGTAGTTGTAGTAAATGTGGGAAGTAGAAAAAATAAAAAGACATGTAAGAGATGCACAAAAAGGTAATTCTATCGGCTGAAAACTTGTATATATTAAAATGGAAGCTGCCATACAGAATATCATACGTTCACTTTTTAAAGTAGGTAAGATAAGAAATTACTTCACTTAAAATGAGAACTCCTTTGGTTTGCCCTTGACATGCTACAAACTCATAGCTTACAAGATTCATTCCATCTCGCAATGACGTCACCAAAGCCACATCTAAAGTGAGAAAAATAAAAGCAAAAGAGAAAAAAGTCAAATACACCTGAATGAAAACCAGGAAAGCAAAAAAATTTATTAAGGTCAATAAGTTTGGTTGATATTATTAAACACTAACAGTAATGCCAAACTTTTTTTCCCATCTATAATTGGTTTAGCTATGTAGAAACAAAAGAAGTTAAAATGCTCAAAGATAACTAATACATTCAATAGTTAGACAAGTTACTTAGAGTTAAAGGTCTGAGGAAGAAATGAAGGGTAAAGGAAGAGTAAAGAAAACTACATTATCCAAATGGCGTATGTATTACAACTATATGGCCTGATGTGAAGCTCAATGAGGGAAGAAAATTCATGTGTCCAACCCAAATAGATAGCAAAAACAGCTTTAACCAAATTCATCATGGTGTATAGCAAAAGGAACTAAACCAAGGCAATAATAAAGTTAATATGCTTCTACTTAATTTTATGCACAGCTACTACATTATGGTTTAAAGCCAGACAATTGGCTAGACAGAATTAATTCGTTTAATATGAAGTAAATTGTTTATTTTATCTATTCCTACAAAAATGCATGGTTAGCAGTTTAAAATGAATGTGAACTTATGTCAGCACTATGGCCAACTTAACATGTTTTTTTAGTGTCAACATGATATTTTTTATCCATATTCATAATTAATGAGAAAAAATAAATGCTTTGAAGAATAAACAGAACATATTTCATGGTCAAAAACAGTCACCGGTAACCGCATATAGAGCACATAATGCATGAAAGTCAAGGGATCGATCCTGCAAGGAGATAACTTTCATTAGAAGACCTGATATATTTTTCAACACAAGAAGCTAATAACAATGAATAAAATTTAAAAGAAAAAAAAATCTTAATATGCATATAAAGGAACATCACTCGTGTAAGATCAAGAATTGTAAAAGATGCTACAGTTTGCACTTTTTACATTCACAAACTAGGAGAAAAAGGTCAACCCAAATTACTCATTGTGACAACATCTCTCCACATTTTGCACCACAAGCGGATCTAGAAATTTTAGATAACTAAAATTCAAAGCATTCGCAAAACTCTTTATGTTTAATTCAGAAATTTACAAGTTCCAAGTATTAAGTTAGTTGATAAGGCTAGATATGTAGGAGAACTAATAAAAATATTCCGATCTAGTAGTTCTTTTATTTCTGACTATACTTGCAGAGTGCTTGTTAAGACAGTCTCGTTTTCTTTAGGAATCTACATCAACTCCAATTGATGCCAAGTATCCTTCCATTTCAAAAATTAAATATTTTACGTCAAGATTAGGCTATTCAGTTTACTAAGCCTGATACCCAACTATAAACAGGAACAAATCATATGCAGGACAGGAGAATAACATAATCTAAAAATAATGTGATGACACTATCTAAGCTTACAGGATACATCTATCTTCCATAAAACAGGAAACAACATTCTATGTCTTGTGCAGGATAAGCTTCTAAACGAAGTTGAGCATCAATAATAGAATAGGAATTTCTTATCTTATTATTCTCTTCTAACCAACAAACAGTTGCATAATCAAAGGTTTTTAGACATGAGAATAGAATTTGAATGTCACATAAATGTTAACTTGCAAGTGATTTATCTTTGAAAATCACATACTCTATACTTGAGGCTAGATTGTTATTTCAATTAGCAATCTTCAAGTTCAATACCCGACACATGCCATATCATGTCATTCGACTAACTAATTTTACGAGTTCTTTTTCCTCAACTGGTTTTATCATTAAGCAATCTAACATCAGGTGAAATCTTATTAACAGCTATCAGCTACAGAAGTAAGCAACAATAACAAATATCTAACATAATGTAAGTGTTGTGCCAGAGTAAAGCTATATGATTAGATTGGACAAAAACGAGATCGTGAAAACTACAATGATGGTAAATTGAGACAAACCAGATGATGGATTGGAACAGCTGTAAGTGTTCCAAATCGACCATTTATACGACCCACAATCTCATGAACCTGGCTAGTAAGCTTTTGATCTGTGAAAGAAAAGGGAGTAAAATTAGAATTCCATTAATATGATTCATATATCAACAAAGCAAGTTTGCTTCTAGTTAATGCTTATGATATATCGTCATTAGCAACTGGTAAAAGAAAAGATCAAGTTATAGTTACATGTGGACAATATACCTCCTATAACACTTACCATTTTAGATGGATACAAAATTAGTTTCACAACCAATACTATGATTGGCTCAGGCAATTTCACAAATTACCGAAATACAAACACAATTTCTAGCAACAATTTGATGTTAAGTTGCATGCCAGCAAATTATACCAAGAATGTAAAAAAGTATGAGTATCAAACAATCGTGTGGATCCAAGTGTATGATGATCAATAGAGGTGTAAGGTGCTGGGTATGGAAGTGTGTCCCATGGAGGTAAATGAAGAGTTTACTGCCATCAGATGGCCTTCTAGCACAGGCCATATGATTTTTATGATCAGAGCATTGTAAGTACCCCGGGTTAGTTTTGATGTGATCAACCAAGTCAAGTTAGGTCCTGATGTGTTTTGATCCCTGTGTCTAAGTGTGCAGGAGCTTAGGAGAGCAGAAAGTCGAGCGGAAGACGCAGCGGACGAGAAGGATGACACGGGAAAGGAGCCGACGGGCTCAATGCATCCAAGGGACGCGGAGGTCTGCGCCGGTGGAGCGAGAAGTACGCGCACGATGTCCAAGGGATGAGAAGCCGGGAGGAAGTCCGTTCGAGGCGAAAGCCAGAGTTGGGTTCGGGTGAGCCTAACTCTGGTTGGCCGGAAATCACTCAAGCGGAAAAGGACAAAAAAGTCAACACGAATGTTGACTTTGAACATTTGGTCAACTGAAGCACCTCAGTTGCCTTGGGAGGCGCCTCGGCTGAAAGTTTCAGCCTTGCGCAAAAGCTGAACTGAGGCGCCTCAGTTTGAACTTGAGGTGCCTCAGATCGGAACTGAGGCACCTCAGGTCGAAACTGAGACGCCTCAAAACAAAAAGTTATTGCTAGTGAACATTGGCGCGTGGATAAAGTTTTATCCAGTCTGAGGCGCCTCAGGTCCACATCAGTACAACGTTCACTTTGGTTTTCGGGCTATAAATAGCCCCTAAAAGCTAGGATTAAACATCAACAACTGTACTTTATTTTCCTAGTCTTTTTCTGAGCTTTCCAATGTCTGTAAGAGGCTTCTCCGCCTGCAACCAAGGAGATCTTTTAGTGAAGCTTTCAACTACCTTAGATTAGGAACCACCCCGGTTGCAACCAAGTAAATCGTAGCCTCGCCTTTTTAGTTGTTGTTTATGGTTTTATTTATTTTACCTGCATAAAATAATTTGTCATCTTTGCTTAGAATTTGCAAAAGATTTAGTTCTAACTTGCAGAGCAATTCACCTCCCTCTTATCGCTTGCAACGGTCCTACAAGCATAACCTTCCACTAGTGTGTCTAAACTTTGATAAAATTGAGATTGTAGTAATATCCAACTGTGATTTTCAAGAGATGCCAAAACTGAAACCTAGAGCAAAGTAAAATATAGTACTTAATAGGATACATACATTCGGGGACATCAGTTCTTGTCGGAACAGCTATTTGGAGCAAGACTACTTTGCCACGCCATATTGGATTTTCTTCTAGGAACTTCTCAAAAGCTAAAATCTTTTGAGGAATCCCTTTGATCATATCCAGCCGATCTACACCCAGCATTACCTATCATCAAATTATTAATTAATAAAATGAGGCAACTGCAATATTTCAAAATTACATTAATGGAGAGGGTTTGCTACCTACCTTCCGACCTGCAAATCTATGCCTCAACTCATTAATGTGCTCTTTGACTGCAGGAAGCTCAAGTGCTCGTTTAAATCTATCAGCATCTATTCCAATGGGAAACTAAAGACAAACAAAAAAAAAAATAAGGTAAGAAAAAAACATCAACTTTAATGCATTGAAGTTCTCCTTTTCTTAAAAATACATAATACATAAATAACCAGGAAAACATAAATAGATAACGAATATTGTAAAATACTGATGATGAGATGATCTTAAGAATGAGCAAGTAGACCGTACTGCAGCCACCCTAGTCAGCCTTCCTTGGTCTTCCACCCCTTCAGGTGTACCCTCAAGTCCAAGAATGCGAGTGCAGGCACTAACAAAATGTCTTGCATAATCATATGTGTGAAACCTACAGCAAACATTTAAATGATCAGATCGCTGCAAGGAAGATAGGCTCATCAGGTTACAACGATAGTCATTTCGATAGTAGAAAAATAATACAGCAAAGCTATATAATACTGCAAAGCTTTAGGATCTAGAAGCTAAAGTCATTGTTTCATGAACAAAAATATGGTGAACTTGATTCTGCACATATGCAATGCTTCACTACATTGTATATGACCTTGTATGCCCGCCCACGAGGCTATGGTGCAGCGGAAGGGCGACTAGTTGTCATCCCAGGCACCTACGGTTCGATCCTTAGCTACGGCGTATTTTGCAGGAATTTTTTCTCCAAATGGAGCGCGAACTTTGGGATGCTGGGCTTTTGGATCGCCCGCCGCGAGCACTTCCCGATTTACCCTAGCGGCCAATGAAAAACTTCCGTGGGGTCGGGTCGGTCGCCCGAGGATTAACGTTATCCAACCTCGTTAATCGTTTTTTTTGTATGCCCACATTATGTTTCTTTGGTCTTCAACTTACCTTATATGACTAGAGCAAGCTTCATATATTTAGGAAAAATACCAGATGAGAAGACAGCCAATCTAGTTTATATGTAATCTAATCCAAACATTAATAATTTAAAAATGAGCAGAAACAAAACCCTTACTAAATAAGCTGCTATATAAACAGAAAATTAGTTTACCCGACAAGATCAGCAGCAAGAACTGATCTTAGTAAATCAGATCGAGATGGCAGGGTCCTGTGGATTTCTGAAGAAGGGAAAGGTGTGTGAAGAAACCAACCGACTTTCATGTTGCTATTGTGCTCCTTGAGACATTTAGGAAGAAACATTAGATGGTAATCATGACACCAAACCACATCGCCTTCTTGGTAATGCTTATTCACAACATCAGCAAACATCTGGTTCGCACGCTTGTATGCATCAAACTGAGATTGGAAGCTGCGGGTGGTCGCCAATCGATCTTCTTGTGGAAGCCCGAGATAATGAAAAAGAGGCCAGAGCATGTTGTTGCAGTAGCCATTGTAATACAGATGAACAATTTCTTCATCAAGGAAAACCGGAATACATCTCTGCTTGAGATAAACAACTTGTTATAGTAGAGATACATAACTCTTCATCAACAAAAAGAGGCATTCCATATTCCCAAAAGAAAATATTAGCATCCTCCCTGACAATCTGATTTAATGCAAACTTATGCAGATTGTTAAAGATAAATTCCGAAAATGGAAAATGGGAACACATATGAGGACAGACATGACCTTTTCAGCCAATGCCTTTGCAAGTGCCCTCTGGCCAACTTCATCGGGCACATTGACGCCAGCCCAGCCAATCCACTTGGCATCGACATCCTTTACACCTACATAAAGAAGCTAGTAAATAGAGGCTTTACAATCCTGCTGAACATGTATTGTATGAAATAGTGCATATAACAGCCTTGTTAATCATGGTTCTTCTTTGAATGCATGAGCAGGAAAATAAACTAAAGAATACAGCATTACTATTCAAACTAAATATTGAAGGAAATTTTATGACACACATATGTTCACGCTACCATATTACTATAGAGGTTCAAGAAATCTCTTAAGCTGAAGCAGCAGCAAACAGGAGATCGATGTACAGAAAATATTATGTCCTAGAAAGCATCGGGAAGCAGAGAGCATATAGGAATGGTATACCGAGTAGTGCGCTGACGAGCCCACCGGCACTGATCTCCAAAGACCACGAATCCTCCCCCTTCCGGACTGCAGACACCGGCAGCCTATTCGCGACAACCAGCAACCGCTGTTTCATGGGCTTTCCCTTGTTTATCCTGTTTCTCGCTCCAATCATGGTCACTGGAGTAGAGGGACCATCTGTTATCTCCTCATCGAGCTCGCTGCCGATATCCTTCCCAGTTCCGTACTCCATGGGATGCTCGGGAGACTCCGCCTCCTCACCGCCGTCGCCGCTGATTCCTGCCTCGTCCTGAAGGAATGCCCTGTTGATCTTCCTGAGTTCTCTTTCGCGGAGCAGCCGCTCGACCCGCGTGGTAACGTTACGGGCGCCGCCATACTTTCCCCCTTGCATGTTGTTATGCTGCTCCTCGGACGATTGCTCGGAGGCCGGCTTCATACAGGCAGATTGCGGCCGCCCTGCATCGAACAGAGTTGAGGCCCATTAGCCAGCGAGAAAACAAATCCACCGAAGACAGGTGAATCCCGGCGTTCCACACCAGCGGCAGGTTAAGGGAAAATGCCGACTTTGAGTAGTCCCATTACCACACGCTCCGGCCAGTTGCAGATTACATCCTCACTCACCGCTAGCTCTCATTTTTCCTCCTCCGTCTGGTACCATTCCTATTGTGAAACAACAACAAAGAAAGCGAGACTAGACGAGATTTGGTCAAGTCAAAGAGTGGCGGTACGGAGCGCGGTGGTCCCCGTGAAACCCACCCCTTCCAATCTCACCTCTTCTATTCGACCACACACTGAGAGCATGCAACTCGCCGGCATCAAGATCACACAAATCAATGGTCACTCGTGGAGATCGAAACCCACGAGCCAGCCCTAAGCCACGATCGACGCGGGGAACGAAAACAAAGATAAATTACACAGAGAGATTGAGAGAGAGAGTCCAATACCGCTTCTCTCCTCCCTGCCTTTGCCTTGCTTCTTCCTTCCGGTTGCTCCGGCCCGCCGGCCTCGCCCTTGTGCGAGAAGAGGCGAGGAGAAAAGGGAAGATAAGCGATCGAGGGACACGGGAAAGGAGGAAGCTTGCGATGCTGCTACCTGCGATCTTGACACCTTTTTATACCGTGGCAGCGTTACGGAGGCGAGCATGCAAACGAGTCGCTCGTGTCCTGACACGACAGCGATCGGGAGTTATGAGTTGTTTTCTCAAACTCTGTTTTTTTTCTTTACTTTTTTTTTTGTTTTTGAAAAAATATATATATATTAATTTTTTATTTAGGATAAATTTTATTTTGGAAAATAATATGTTGGGTGAAAAATCTCAAGGAAAAACTCAGTGAATGACGTGGTACTTTACATGCAGCGATCTCCGAGAGGTTCATCGTACCCCTGGGATATAGTTTAATTCGGAGCGGCGGCCAGAGATAGTCGATGGTGTCCGAGCAATAATTGAATATATACATATAAAATATCACATCATTTATTGAGCGTTTCATTGAGTGTCTTCACTGAATTTATTATGATTCTTTTATTTTACCCCTCCATTAAGATTTATAATTTTTTCAAATATTTTTTTTTTCATTTTAACCCCTTCATTAAGATGCTCTTCTTTTGCCCTGTTTAAGTAGGAATAGAATGTAATGACAAATTAGAATTGATTTCTTTCCTCTATTTCTTGATGTTCCTTTCAAAAAAATAATAATAATAATAATTAGAAAGAACTGTAATTTAATTTAATTTTTATCTTATCTTTAATGCAAGTAAATTATATAGAGAGATAGTTGATATGTTACATGACATCAAGTCCGCGACTAAGCGTGACTTTCACTATAGCAGTGTTCCGTCACTTTTTTTTAAAAATTTTCTATTGTAGCAACGTCTCGTCGGAATTAGCTCCGTCATAATTTAAAAGATGATTTGTCTTCTTTCCCCTTTCCACTCAAAAACCAATTATTTTGAAACCTTCGAACCCTCCTCCTTCAAGCTCCCTTGCGCCGCCCTTCACCGTCTTCGTCGATCAACTCCTGCGGTGTCGTCTCGCCTAGCCTCGCTTGGAGTGCTTGCGACCGTTCATCTACATGTAGGTGTTCGCATACTATCTATCTTTTAACTCTATGCTCCTGTCTCTTCTTAGGATTTAGGATTTAGCACGTTGTAGTAATTATGAAACCGTAGCTGCTATAACTTTCTTATTTCGAAAATTGTAACTGCTATAAAGTTCTGGTGTAGCCACGTTGTAGAAGTTATGGAATCATAGCTGCTGCAATATTCTGTATAATTATGTTGTGTTAAATCCAAAAAAAAGGCGTAAATGGTTTAAAAAAATTGAAACTTAAGGGCCTGGTTGAGAATAGCTAAAATTAGGAAGGGTTTTTTTGCAAAATAAGTTATAACTTATATCCCTATCTCCTTACCCTCTCCGCCAACCCCTCATCGCCCGATTACTGTTGTGGTTCCCATCTTCTGCAAGCAAGCTGCCTGTGATGCCATCCTCGTTGTCGTTCGACTTCACTGGAGCACTGCCTCCTCGTCCTCGATCCAAGCCCACACAGCAGCCACGCTGATGGGGTTGAATAGCCCGTGGCAGGACACGTGGACTGAAGAAGCTGGGTAGCAAGATGTGGCGAGTCCAAGCGACTCCCCTTTTAGAGCTCTCGGGAAGAGAAGCCTCCAGGGCCCCTGCAGTAAACACGCCCTGAAAATCAGATCAGAAAACCCCTCCCGGGATCACCCCGGGAAGTCGGGTCCCATGATCACCTCGGGGAAGCGGTGCACCCGGGACCTCCCGGGCCAGAAGACCCCGAGATCACCTCGGAGAAGCGGAGCCCAAGCAACATTCGACCTCAAGTAACAGTCCCCTCCCTTTTTCTTGGATCTGTGGATAAACACCCCGATTATCGTGGAGTCATCATAACCCTTAAATATCGCAATGGGTCACACTTAATGACGGCGTGGACCGTTTCAAAGATTATCTTGTAACCGACAAAAGGGGGGACGTGGCATAGATCATGGGACGCACCAAGGCAGCCGCTGCAGGTATAAAGGTATTCCAACCCCTCCGATAAGGGGGTTATGCATTCTCTACTACTTGTGCATTTTTTTGCTTTCTACTCTTCTCCATCGAGGCACTGACTTGAGCGTCGGAGTGGGCTCCGCCGGACAACCTCCTGCGTGTTCCCCTAACGCTCGTGTTGATCTCGGAGGGCGCGGAGTTCCTCCCCTATTGTCAACGTCAACGTAGGCTGAACCCCGGTGACTGGCTATCGACGTCGACTCCTTCCGGAACACACGCGATCCTCTTTTCTCCCTTTCTTCTCCACGCGAGTCTTCCTTCTCCACTTGATCAGGGGTGCGCAGATTGTTGGGGATCGATGCACCGGCTAGAGGGGAGTGAATAGCGAATCACCCACTTAATTTACCGGTTCTTCCTAGACGTGTTAGTGTGCAACGGAATACAATACAAACTAAAACTAACAAAGAACACAAACCAATTTAACGTGGTTCGGAGATAATGCTCATACTCCACGACAGTCCGTAAGGTGGACGATCCCTATCCGTCGATGGATGAGTCCCTGGAAAGCCTCCGGCAAGCTCATGTAGCTCCTTGTTGGTGGAGAAATCTCGTCACAACACTTACACACACACCTGAGCTTGGTATACTACTAATAAGCTTTATTCAAACCTATTTAGTCAAGCTTTACTCAGTCAAACCGAGTTCTCTTAAATAGAGCTCGTCCCTGTAATAGTCGTTACCAGTCAACTGGTACCAACACCAGTCGACTGGTCCACCCGAACTCGAACATTACAGCCCAACGTTTGAATTCCAGCCGACACTAGTAGACTAGTCATAAGATCAGACAACTGATCTTTCTTTTACCCTTATCAGTCTACTGATCAAGCATCAGTCGACTGACCAAACCCTAAACCTAAGGTTTCAACCCCGAGTACAGTCACTCAGCACTCATCCTCGCCCGACCAACCTAGATCTAGCCTTCTAGCCTCCTCGATCAGCCTCGCGTCCCCTCGGATGCCTTTCCATTCTTTATGTATTGCCTTCTGGAGCTTCTTTCGGCCTCAATCCTTGTTATCGAGTCTTCCTTTGCCAAGATGTCACTTGGACTTTTCTCCTTCGTACCTGTATCCTGCATTCTCACAATGCAATACCAAATACAACAATAAACCTAACTTAAACTTTTGCCCAAACATCAAAACCCAAGGTACCTAGATTGCTCCAACAATCTCCTCCTTTTTGATGTTTGGCAACCCGTTTAAGTTAGGAAAATAACAACAAAGCAAATGATCATGCATAAATCGTGGAACTTAACCTTAGGCTCCCTTTTTACCTAAACTCCCCCTTGAGTATGTTTTCCTTGTAAAGGTACTTCTCCCCCTTTGCCAATAAATGCTCCCTCTTCACCTAAGCTCCCCTTGAGCTTGGATTTCTTGCAAAGGTGTGTTAGTTTCCCACTTAAACATAACACTTCTCCTCCTTTGCCACACATCAAAAAGAGCTCCAACAATATTCTTGTTATGACAATAATATTAGAGAAGGAAGAAAAATACAATATTAGAGAAAGTAAAGATATGGACAATAATCAAATCTTATTATTTATATGGTCATAAAGAATCCAATATATGCATAGTTATAAGTACTCGGTCAAATTTTAAAGATATATTACTAAGAAAATTATTATATCTTATAAAGAAATATTGATTAGGCCTTATTTTCCTGATGAATCTCTTTTACTCCTAACTCTTGAAATCCAATGTTCTGAGATATAACACAGGTTAAGGCTTGGACCGACTCACCAACACGACCCCTCCAACGCTTAGTCAGTCCTCGATCAGAGAAGAAAGAAGAAAACTAAAGAAGAAGATCAAAAAGAAAGCCATGAAAAAGAATCGCCTGTGCTCTTTGGAATAAGAGAATCAACCTCCCATGCTATACCATCTCTGATGCTTATACAGAGATCTAAAAGGATTCTCCACGTCACTTTGTCTTCATGTCTTTCCCCTTTTTCTAGCCTAAGTGATCAGTAAAGAAAAGGGTTCTGACAATCGGTTATCCTTCATCTACTCAATGATTGTCACGTAAGATGAGGAAAGCATTAAGGAAACCACCTTTGACATTCATTACTTGCTTCTCCATTCAGCTATCACCACGTGTTACTAATCAGAAGCTTCGCAGTACTTGATTGATGACGAAAGATCTACTTTAACAAGTAAAGTTATCCTTAATGCTTGATAGAAGATTTCTCTATGTTGCTCGGAAGAACTTAACGATATTGCACAGTGGAGCTTAATGATATTACTCTTCAAAACTCGTTAGAATTGCTCTGTGGATCCATAGCAATATTGCTCTGCCACATCTCCATGGTTATTGTTATGTAGATCCACAACGATATTACTCGGGGGATCCTTGATGATATTGCTTTACAGAAGAACTTAACTAGCCTATTGGAATGAACCCATCTATATTGCTCAAAAGAACTCCGCCATGTTACTCAAAAGGTTTTAACTAGATTATTGGGCAGAACTTGACTATATTGCTCAGAGCTTTGTCAATGGTCGGGAATAAACCCGACTACCCTAAATATATATATATATACTAGTATAATACCCGTGCGATGCACGGGAATCTTACACAATTTAAATAATATGTTTAGTGATAATATATATGTTAATTTTTATTATTAAATGAAAAATTAAAATGAAAAGTATATTTATTTCATCAAATATTAAACTGATAAGAACAGATACTACACTTGATCTTAGCCAAAAGGCCGAGAAAGGTATGAGTTGTTTTACCGTTCTTTGTCCATTTTTATAATTGCTCTGTGTGTAATTCGCCTTGGTAACTTCAGATGTGGGACTATCATTTTTCTTACATCAACTCAAGGGAAGCTAAATGCCTATATTTTATTAAAATTAAATTAAATTTATTTTATGTACTTATTATAATCATTATAACTTATTTAAAATTTTAATTTTGGAAATTTTAAAATACAATTTCAAATTAAAATTTGAAATTATCTTTTTTGAATTTGATAAATTATTTTTTAAAATTTTAATTTTGGTTTAAGATCTGAATTTTTCTTTTTAGGATTTGTAATTATAATTTTTTTTTAATTTGTATTTTTAATTATAAATTTTTTATTTAGAAAATTTATATTCGGTTTAGGCGGGAATCCTAACCT
Source organism: Boesenbergia rotunda (assembly GCA_024364735.1). NCBI lineage: Eukaryota > Viridiplantae > Streptophyta > Magnoliopsida > Zingiberales > Zingiberaceae > Boesenbergia > Boesenbergia rotunda. Next base: position 110,407 of record JAGFNQ010006119.1, on the reverse strand, counting down.
CCCTGTGAATGTCATGTCTGTATGCAAAACTGTATATATATATATATATATATATATATATATATATACACACCTTATGGTATTCTTCTTGTTAGCACTAAGTATATATATTTTTTATTTTTGTTAAGAATTTAGGATTTAGAATTTAAGATTTTATATTTAGGTTATAGTATTTAAGTTAAACAAAAATTTACAAAAAATCACACTTTGCACGAGCTATTTGGCATCTAACACAACCTTCAAATGCACTTAGAACCTCACCTATAAAAAAACAATCCTTTAATGCCTAGCTAGTAATGTGTGTAGCTTATTAGCTTTAAACTATTTTTCCCTACTTGTTGAGATAATTTGGCCGGCCAACTGGACGTCGCACCGAATATATCCGATGGATGGATCATAAGGTACATGCATGTTACTAGTCATATATTTCTAACGTCCATGCTAATTAATATGTGTTAATCATTCCTACGGGATGAACTGATAGTTAATTAGTGCATATATGTTATCATCTCGAAGTTTAGAAGTTAAAACTTAATAAAGTCATTGTGCGCGTCCTCCCCATATACTAGTCACAATATCCAGATTAGTAATCTATGTAATTTATCTCCTTTATATTGGTCTTAAGATGGATTGACGAATATGTTAAGGACGAGCGAATGACTTTTTGCACCTAATTAATGTGTTCCAACCGATGGTTGATTCTTAAAAATTAACACATGTGGTATAGCTAGCTACGAATAAAATTATATTATATTCGAGGATAATTAAAAATGGTAGTACGGACGTAGGGTGTCCACCTTTTCCCCCGGCCAGCCGGCCAAACAAAAGCACACCGAGCTAGGCTGTCGATCACTCTCCATATATTCCAAATGAAAGCTAGCTAGCATTCTCTCAAAGAATATGCAAATTAATTGGCGTTGGAATATATAATTGAAAGAGATTGATAGCTAGCATGATTCATATTCCTCACATATTTTGCCATGCATGCATATATGCACCTTATTAACCCTAGTTAGCTAGCTAGCTAGCTCCAAAGTTGAGATGGGGCATAAAAAAGAAATTCCAACCCTAGCTAGTTAGATGATGCATGCATGTATATTTTGTCAAAGTGCACTTGATTAATTAATTGTGATAGAGATGAGTATTTCGGAGTGGACATATGACACGGAAAAATTACGTGGCAAGGTCGATCGAACCGGAGCTCCGATGTCAGGCCAAGATTATCTCGGAAGAATGGATCAGAGCCCTGAGGTCAGACCGGCAGTCGGGCTCCCGAGACTACCTCGAGAGAACAGACGAAAGCCCCCGAAGTCAGACCGGGTATTGGGCTCCCGAAACCATCTCGGTAAAATAATTGAAGGCCCTGAGGTCAGCTGAGACTCCGAGATTGGCTCGGGAGAGTGGGGCCTAAAGATCAACATAGGAGTTAGAAAGTCCGACTTCAAGTAGTCGTATCTCTTTCCATAACAGAAAAATCATCGAATAATTATTGGCCGCAACACAGGACAATTAAGGCCTTAAGGATCGTCGCGGTCGTTACCAAAAGATAGGATATCTATCAAATAACTGATGATTAAGGGACGTAGATGAGAACGTGTAGACACGTATGACCGAAACCTCAGGTATATAAGATACCTCGGCATTCAGGTAAGGGGTAAGTTCTTCGAACTTAGCTAGAGTAAACTTGGATTCCTCGTCGTCTTCCGAAAAAAGATAAGATTCCTGACTTGAGCGTCGAAGTGAACTCAATTGGAAAATCTTCCGGTACGTTCCCATTAACGCTCGTGTTTATCTCATAGGGCGTGAGTATTTTCTCCCCGTCATCATCATCGTGGGTTGTACTTGGATGACTCATCATTCACGTCGTTCCCTTCCAAAAATCAAAATCAATCATGGATCAATTAACATTAATGATTGGATTCATAGCACCAATTTTGATGCATGCATGCATGGATTAATGGAATATGATCCCCTAGCTAATTAAAGAGATCCTATATATTATATTATATTCAGCAACCATAGATTCACATTATATATATTCTCAAAATTAAGATTAATTAATGATGATTCCACCTGTGTTTAAAAAAAGATAGTATCACGATTATTATTATATATAAAAGATTTATTTGGATCGATAGTGCGTTTTCATGATCACTCCCTTGTCTTCATCATCAAATTAAACACTTGTTTCGAGTGAAACATGATGCATGGGAGTGCACAAGGTCAATGAATTAACAAACAAAATGGAATTAGAGGCTGGCCCTACATGTTAATATAAATGGCGAATGAGTACATAAGGATCTAGCTATAACTGAAGCAACCGGCCAAGCAAATTTCATGCTTAATTCAAACATCTTCTTCATGTTCATCGCACGATTCACCATATTCTTAATATAATGCTGAGACATGTAAATTTGAAAAATCTATGCAATATTATCACACACACACACACACATAATCTTAATTTGACGATTTAACTCATCGAAGAAAGTTGTTTGGAGCAACTATAATTTTATAATAACTACAATATATACTTAACTCGTTCAACAAAATCCATATTGTTGTAATTACAATTTCATAGAATTTATAATATAAATTCAATTTTATCTACCTACCATCTGCATTGTAACAGTTATGAAATTACAATTGATATACAAATATTATAGCAACTATAAAATCATAACTATTATAATATAGATTTGATCTGTTCATCTACCATTAACGTTATAACAATTATAAAATCATAACTACAATAACTTATATAATAATTATGATTTCATAGTTGTTATAACAATTTAGACGGGATGATAACCAAAATAATATTGGAAAATATTTAATAATATATCCCTGAGTCTCAAATTTTACATGCATGCCTAATTTATGGTTGAAGATCTTTCCCGAGACAACGGACCATTATAAAACACCATAAATGAAAATCAAATTTGAACGTACGTCCATGCCGCTGCCATTATGGACCGTATCATTCACACCAATTATCATAGAACAAGTTGTGAAAAACATCAGAGCCCCACACCCAGGCAACAATCCAAACCATCTCCATCGCCAAAAAAATTAAAAAAAACCATGGTGTGGCTCATGCATTCATTATTTCCGTTAACGCATCACGCATAAATTGATAGATCTGTCTTACTCATTGTTGGCTTCTTTTTTCCTTGCACCGTTGATTTAAATCAATAAACAATTGAATATGACCGATAATAAACATGAGGCATGCTTCCATTGATTTAATAATTGGAAGGTTGAAGTTCAGTTACATAAGATGAAGCAAGCTTAGATACAAGTGTAGTGTTTCATAATATCATTGACTTACATACTCGAATGAGGAAAGTTGAAGATGTAGACTTCATCGTATCCTCTCCTGCAATGCGCGATAGGCTATGTTTGTGAGTGAGTGAAAAAGAGAACATAATATGAGCAAGAGAAAATCGCAATATGTTTAAGTTACCCTGCTCTCCCACAATAAGTGGGGCTGTAATTGTATATGAGATTGTCCAAGACTTTATCGGCAGGAGGTCTATTTGATGATTTCCTCGCCTCGCTACAAAAGAGATGCCGCGACCATCAAAATGCAAGCTAGCAAACTCATTGAGCAGAATGGAAACATGAATCCGAGATGTAGAAGTTAAAGTTCTTTAACAACTATGGGAAAACCTGATAAAATAATTGGCAACATGTTGAGTTACACGCACTGCATCCTCGCTATGGGGAATCATTGACAATCCCCGCTCAAAAGCATTTTTCTGCAGGAATCCAGGGGTTTAGTTAGTCCTTCAGCAAACTCGTAATCTGTTAACTAGTTTCTGATCTGTTTCTTGTAGATGGCTAATGGTGAAAACCAAATTTTGATTGGAAATTCTTATACTGAGATAAAAACTGAGCTATAACTACATTAATTCATAAGCAGGGCCATGATTCTAAAATGTCAAAGAGGGGAAGCTATAGATTGGGTACAAACTGTTCGATTAGAGAAAATTGTTATGGTGATTATGATTACCTCTGGATGCCACTGAACGCCGGTCACGGGATAATTATAAGCTTGAACGGTTGAAACGTAAACCTAAACTTGGAAAAAATAAAAGGGGAACAAATTCATTATACGATATGAGATCAATATGTATGGGCACAGTAGAATATGACACCTTGTAGTACCTTACCATTCTCATCCTTTGATGTTGTCAGAATTTGGAAAAAACTTGAGAGAGCAGCATTACCTTGAAATTTTTTAGGCGATATACCAAACTTCCAGATATCGCAATAATTAAATACAAATAAGAAATGTTAGGCTGCAACATTGAGTGATGGACCTATATATTTATATTTAATGGCAACTCCAAAAAGCAACGTCTAGTGAGATTATCAATATAGATAAATCAAATTGGTATAAAGAAAGTCAGTGAAACAGAATAATGAGTTTGATCATTTCAAATGGGATAGAATCAGACTTTATACCAAAGGTACAGAAGAATACCTTTTTTCCAAGATCCTAAAAATACAAGAATAATCTAGGCTGCAACTGAATTTAAAAGAATATAACAATTCTTAGATAAAAGAATAAAGACCATATGGTTTAAATGAACATACTTTATGATTTTGCATGACAAGGCACTCTGTACTCAATTTCCTCAGTAATTCATTAGGGAATCTGCAGAATAAAGATAGCAATCATGGTTATGTGCATATTTCTATACACCAGTTTACTGATTCATTGACCAAGCAGACAGCAAAACATTGATAACAAGTGTTGAAGGATTCCAATAAATCTCATGAATAGGATTCTACCTTCAGAATAAAGGATGGTGATGAAAAATTTGCATAATGGCAAACTAAAAAACAGCTTAAAGTCAGAGAACATATTAATGAACTATGTTTAAATATGATAAATAATCAGTTGAGTAGCAGATCTGCTTGTATCTCACAAATCTTTCCAGATCTCAGATAATAAAGTTGATATGGCAATGTGGTCGATGAAGTACCTCAGCAAAACCCATGTGATTGAATTGCAATATTTTGAATGAAACTAACAAGAAAGTGTTTTTTTTCTCGTAATTGAATGTTGCACTTTCACCAAAATTCAAAGATTTTGTGATGAACTTGTGATTGATATGAAACTAAGATCGTGATCATTTCTTCACAAATGATCCAAGACAGGAAAAAATAAACACGAAATCACTATACAATCATGATAATCATTATATAATGAACATGTCTGATAAATTAAAAGAAGTACAAGTACCACATATAAGGAAGAGGTATACCACACAAGGTTCATGAAAGCACTTTCTCATCCAAAGGAAGAATAACATATCATAAAAGGAGAGCGGAAAAGAAGCACAAACAAATTTCATCTCCAACATGATATGCACACTAAATAAGGTGAACTTGTAATTCACCTATTTTTCTATTCATCATGCAACAAGCATATTATGAAATAAGAAATGATTGCACGTACCGCTCAAATACAGATCCTTGAACATCTGAATAATCTTGGAAATAAAGAGTAGATGCTTGATTCTCTCCATCAAACCTCTCTAATATATCACAGTCCTAGAGTAGTCATAGAAAGTGCAAGAATGCTTATAATTCAAATTAGTTTACAAAATAAAATCAAATTTAATTTGGTTGTTACATTGCAAATAAAGTTTCTCCCAATAGGCATATCTACATGTGTCATAGCCCCAAACTTAGGAGTCATGAGGCTCTTTCCCATAACATGAGATGAAAAATAGTCAAACACATGTTTGTGCTCATCTTTGTCAAATTCTTCACTCTAGCTTATCATTGCACTCCAAAGTAACAGTTTCTATTGGAGAAACGTGGTTATATAATTTTCAGTTGGCAATGAGATGAGATGGTAAACACTGAATCATGGTAGACACTGATTCAAATGGTAGACAAAGTAACAGCTTCAGATTGATGCACAAGGATGGCGTGGTGGATAACCAGTAAGAATGGTTTCTCTAGGTCGTCGTCCAAACTGTATTTCTGTTGCTGCAATTTGCACTAACAGTCAAACTCGTGTTTTGATTAATGACAAATAAATTAAAGTTAAGGTTGGTGTTATTTAACCTTCTACCAAGTGTGCCAGTTTTAAAGACTTAGAACCAGACACCAGGCTGAAGTCCAGGATGGTGGAGTCCTGGCAGGAAGTCTAGTTGGGTCCGCGGGGCTTGACAACTGGCTGAAGCCCAAGTTGGTGGAGACTTGACAGGAAGTCTAGATGGAGCATCTGGCAGAAAGTCCTGGTGGGTTAAGAGGACGAGTAAAACTACACAAAGATAAGTAAGGTAAGTCACTGCAGGAGCGAAATCCAGTGAAGACGAGTTCCCGTTGGGACTTTAGGCGCGGTCCAACTTAGAACCATTTTGGAGCTCTAAGTTGAGGCTTTAACTAGATCCTGATCTTGGGAAGACAGAGTCTATTTAATACTAAACTTGTTTAGTCCATATTTTGTAATTGTGCTAACCTAGTTTTGTAGGGAATATATTATTTTGAACTAACACATTCTGCAGGAATCAACTATACATTAGTCTGATGAAGTGCCTCGCGAAGTGCATGGAAGTGGAGTCTAGTGGATGGGGTGACATGCTGAGCCAGTGGGAGACTACAGAAGTCTAGTGGCATCGCAGAAAGAATGGTTAAGAGGTCAAGTAAAACTACACAAAAATAAGTAAGTAAGTCACTACAGGGGAAATCATGAGAACGAGTCCCCGTTGGGACTTTAGGTGCGGTCCAGCTTAGAACCATTTTGGAGCTCTAAGTTGAGGCTTTAACTAGATCCTGATCTTGGGAAGATAAAGTTATTTAATACTAAACTTGTTTAGTCCATATTTGTACTTGTGCTAACCTAGTTTTGTAGGGAATATATTATTTTGGACTAACACATTCTGCAGGAATCAAACTATAACATTTAGTCTCAAATGAACTGTGCCCTCCACGAAGCTGCCATTGAAGATAGAATTTGTGGCAGTCTGAGGTGCCTCAGTTGGTCATTAAGGCACCTCACTTCAAATCTGAGACACTTCCAAAGGATAAGCAACGACGACGCAGGTTCGGATCAGAGAGCCTTTGCTGGATCTGAGGCGCCTTAGTATGGAACTAAGGCGCCTCAGATGTCTTATAAAAGAAGTCTTCGGCCGAAGACTTCACATCACTTACATACTTCAATGCTTGTGCTCCTGCGATCGTACTGCTTCCTCGTCTTCTTGCTGCGGTTCTGCTTCGACTCGACTATATCCGACTACTGCCTGAAGACCGACACCGACACACGCGCTTGATCGACATTCTACAATTGTGTTGGGTAACGAGTTCAATTGCTCTTTTCCTGTAGTTAAACTATTCTAAGAAGGGAGTGTAGGATTGTTACACTTCCTACTTATTTGTACTCGACTACTCTGCTGGAGGTTTCCGGTAGAGAGATTAGTGGATTGCCCATCGGAAATGTCCAAGGGGTCTGAGCCTTGGAGTAGGAGTCGCCGAAGGCTCCGAACCAAGTAAATCTTGGTGTGTTTTGCCTTAGTTTTTCATTGTCTTAATTTCCACTACGCACACACTTTTCTTTATTCCAAAAAAGACGAATTATTTTTAAAAGTCACGTGATTCACCCCCCTCCCTCCTCCCTCCCCCTCTCTCACGTGCAATGATCCTACAATTTCATCATATAGCAAAAAGGCACTTGACTAGCTAAGGAGTTATGCAAAGACAGAAATTGAGAAGAAATGTGTTATCAGGCAAGATTAGTTTATGTGATATTGATGCTAAATAAAGATTCTAAATGCAAACATATCCAACTATTGTGTCATGATCAAACTATCAAAGGATAAAAAGGTAAAATCAATGGATTAATTCATAAACTGCATTGGACAAGTAATGGGCAAAAATTCATGAGAACATGACATTAAATGAAAGTTCAGTGATATTTTCTATGCGAATCAACTCTAAAGAAAGCCTCTTTTGTTGCAAATGAAATCAAATATATAAACTAATATATAATCAATTGGACTAGGAATAAATTAAGCAAGCTGCAAGAGCTAATGAGACCTGAGCAAATAAAAAGATGTTAACAATTTACCTAAGACTAAACAAAGAAAGACACTTTTGCACAAACAGTTGAAATATCTACAATGTATCCATAAGCCCAATCTGAAAATGACCATTAATTACTGTTTGAGGACAGAAAAATTATCATTAGATATTAATACACGGTAACGAAGGAAACAAAAAACAAAAGAATCATTTGATAGCATTACTAATCTCTCAGTGAAACAACTTCAACCTTGATGTGATCCTGTTGTGTGTAAAACTGTAATAGAATGAAAGATACAAAATATTATAACGAATAGTCCGTAGACAGTGGTGATTTCATATTCTGCAATTTACAATGGATAAGAGTTAAGACAACAAAATAGGGGAAATCTCCTGAATGCTATAAGCACTATAGTAACATTACAAACTTCCAAACCAATTAATCAGAAACACATTTAAACATCTACATCAGGTATTGCACAATAGAAAAATTCGCACGTTATCAATATATGGATGGCAGCATGCAAAGAGATTTAGCATTTCACCTTGCTGATAATCATGGTTAGGAGTTCAAACCCTAAACAAATGGCAAACAAGGGAAAATGTTCACCAGCATCATTTCTCTCCAGAGCTATCTGTCAACAAATGAAACGGCATATATTAAAGCGTGAAAATACGGGATACAATTCGTTTGTGCAAGTAAGTCTGCGACTTGCTGCATCTACACGAAACTGTGGAGTGGTCGAGTGGATGTATACGCATTAAACTACGATCTTGTGCTTCTATCGAGCAAGTATTAGGCAATAGCCAAACAGAGAACCGTAACTCCCACCCTCTCCCTCCTTGCTGAAGATTAGAAATAATACCTGAAAAATCTTTTCAATCGTCTCATAGTACAGTCCTGTCTTGGCCCATCCTCCGGTGAACAGAACGCCATTGACCAAATTCAGCTTCTGCAGCCGGAAAAGAGGGCAAACAGTCACATAACCTTCAGAATTGTTGTTAACGCGTGAAAAGGGAGAGAATCACCTACCTCGATAAGCGTCTCCTCGGGCTCGTTGTAGATAAGAGGGATGACGCGGGCACCCGCGGACTCGACGAACTTGACGTAAGAGGCTGGAATGTTGGAGTCGCTGGAGGCGTTACTCAATCTACCCGAGGCTCCATCGCCGGGGTGGCTGACGATCCCGATCACCGGCAAGTTGTAGAGAGAGGGGTCCGGGAAGGGGCAGCTCAACCCGTCCCGCGGGTACTCGAACGGCTCATCATCCTCCCTTCCCCATCCACCGGAGAGAAGGATCGAACCTCCCATGGATTCTTTGTAGCGGAAGGAAGAGGCGCCGACGAGCAGGAGAAAAGAGACGCACAGGATTACTCCTCGCCGCCGCGAAGCCATTTTTGGTGGAGGGTTAAGGTAAGAAACGAGGAGGGATGGAGACGAACCATAGACTGTCCAATTTAATGATTAAAAATCCATGTACTACATTTAAACACCCAAAAATGAGCCCACCTCGTGATCATCACTGATTCCCCCCGGATCCACGTGTAATTGCCTCACAGGGCGGTATCGATTCACAGTTGAGTGAGTGTAATCGTCCCGATAATATTCGTCGCCAATACCACACAGACACATGTTCAATGACCCACTCGAATGCGTACCGCTCAATTCATCAAACAACCTACCGGCTGAATATCCTTTAGGTGGGCCTCACTGGTCGTTCCCCAACCATGGCGCGAGTAATCGGGTATTTCCTGACGGGTCGAAATTTGTGTTTTTTGGATAAAGTGCATCCGTGGCAATAAAGTACGATAGAGATTGTGTACGGTGTTTGTGTGAAAATGATCTATTTGTAAACAGCGGACACGCTAACTTTATCTGATTTAGGTAGTGCGGACGTGGATTTTAGCTGGATTAAAGTTTGTTGGAACCTATTTGTCGGGGTTTGGTTGGATTTGTTCTGTACATTGTATTTATCGTCCTAAGTAGACGCCATTTCGATTTTTCATTTAATATTCTTATAATTGATTTAATTTTATATAGCCTCGTATATCTGTATATTCAGATTAAGATGATGGGTCATGTAACTATGAATCTGCTGTGAACGATTCGATCTCATAAAAATTTTTTATCAGTCATTAGAATAAATAAAAAAGTATTCGTGTTGGATGATCTAGAAATTCAACGTCTCAGAATTCATGTTACATTTTAAAAGAAAAATTAAATTTTTCATCAGTCATCATGATAAATAGGAAAGCGTTCACGATGGACGGTCTAGAAGTTCAATATCCTAAGATTCACGTCCCATTTTGAAGAAAAAATTTCTACAAAATATATCATAACTAGATATCAAACTACTAATACTTAAAATAATAATTAATCATCCTACCACTACATCATAACTTCATATTTATTTTTTTTTGTATATTTAGATTAACATTCACATATTTGAGATTCTCTTTTTATTTTTAACTGATACACTTGAATTATGACCAATATTTAAATTCATATAACATGACAATCTAACTACTATTTTATTAAATTTTACTCATAAAGAATATAACTATAACATGAATATATGTTGTACACATATTTATGAGCATTTCGTGAATATTTAATGCTAATTTTAAAAAAATCCTAAAAACTACAAAACAAAATTTAAAAAAAATAATAGGGGACTGATGAAGAAATCTGCAACCTAACATTTTCCTTCAACTATATTATATTTACCTGTTATATAAAATATTTTTATGGACTCTTTTATTTTATTTATTTGTTTATTTTTGAGGGGAGGGGGATGGTGTGTCCCTCAGTTGTGTGATGACTCATTCTATAAAAATATCATCATAAGATAGTGTGAGCCGCTGGTCAACGATTAACGACCGAAATTCTTTTTCTGCCCAGAGAGGGGGCGGCAAAGCCTTCCTAGTCCAATCCGAGATCTAACTTTGACATAGGGACTAATTTATATTAGCACCCGAGGGGGCCACGACCCTTCAAAATTTTTAATAATATTTTTTATTTTTTTAGTATATATATTATTTAGCTCCTTGAATATTAAATATATATATTTGGTTTAATGATAAATTTTGTTTATTTTTAACATACATCTCAGGTTCGAATCTTTTAGATTAAATTTCAAAAAAAAATTCTGTCCATTTTTCATATTTCAACTAAGCATACGTTATACATCTTTGAATGTTTGTGAAGATTATTTTTATCATTCAGTGTACGATCCTAAATCCATCCTACCCTAACATCTAGTATTAATTTTTTTTTTACTTCTTTTAACTTAAATACTATAACTTAAACACTAAATCTTGAAAAAATCTTTTTAAAAAAATAATACTAGGTATTCACGGATAGATATACAACATAATATTTTCCTATATGGAGAGATGATACCAATGTTATTTAAAAAAAATTACTTCCTTTAGCCTAAATACTATATCCTAAATTTTAAATCCTAAAAAAAGTTAATATCCACTAGACACGTCAAATTCCTTAGAGCCGAGCTCAGATAGGGAAAAATTACACTTCAACATCACTTTACTTACAAATTACTTGCTTTTCTAAATAAAATGGAAGGCACTAAGACTCATGAGGGCATTTTTAGGACTCCTTAACTATATCCGACATTATCTAAAAAAATATAGGAAAAATTAGTGGACAATTATATAACAAAATAACACTAACAAGATGAAAATATTCAACCAATAAGGTATTGACTTAGTTTGGCAAATAAAAATGATGGTCAAAACTATTTCGATCTAACTCTATTGCTTGAGTCAAATTAAATGATCATTTAAACTAACGGATGTGAGGAGTTTTATTTATAAGAACTTTGAAATACTAACCAAAAGCATCACAAACATGAAATCTTAACTGCTATTTATTTCCTATATATGTGATTTTATGCTTTTTATATGTAATAAGCAAGAAATTACTATTCGAACGGACTATGAAGCAATTGTTAGATACAGTCAACAAACAAAATGATTAAGAAAAAGCTTAAGCACAGATAATTTAATTTCACATATACAATTATAAATAAAGGCATAACAATTTAATGGAATACATTAAAAGAATAAATAATTTTTTTGACAGATATTTTATCTAGACTTCTACATAAACTTTGTAGGAATAATGAGCAAACAAAAAAAGTATGAACTTTTACGATGAATACTCTAAAGTTTGGCAACTAATAACTTCAACAGTTTACTTATTATGAAGATCAGTTTCACTTTGACTCTAGGATGAGACTTAACAATCATCAGACTTGCTTACTTGACAATATCTAAAACATCCCTACAATGTCAGGGAGTTCTAACTATAAAATCACAATTATCAATACTTCATACAATTACTTCTTAACAACACTACAAAAACAAAAAAGCAAGGAGTTTTCTTGCTATGTAGTTTTCTACACAAGCCGGATCACAATTATCAATACTTCATACAATTACTTCTTAACAACACTACAAAAACAAGAAAGCAAGGAGTTTTCTTGCTATGTAGTTTTCTACACAAGCCGGTGTATACAATAATTGGGAAGAAGTAAAAAAATAATCATCTAAAGACGTGTACTCCCTGGATGATGCCTTTACTGATGTTAGGGCAAGAATAGGCTTGAACTTCTTTATTAGTACTCTACTTAAGTATGATGGCAAAGTCCAGCTATAGGAAAAACTTACCTGCAGACAATTAGTTCTCAGGCTGAACACATGGAAGTACAACAACTTACTATTCTTTAAAAGTCAAAACATTATGTTGACCTAACAAAACTCCGAGCAAAGAGGAAAGCTAAAGTTGCAATTCCATCAATTAGTGTCAGAATGACTCTATGCGAAACTACCCAATACCATACCAAAGGATTTTCTACGTACATTCACAGCATAGTTGAAAAATCACATGAACTCAAAAATTTTCGAAAATTTTGAATATTGAAATAATTTTTCATAAATTTTTTAAGTCATTATGATTAGTTAAATATTTCCCTTAACATGTTTCAAGTTTTGATATGATCAAAGGGAGAGAAATAGGATTAAGTTAAGGGGGAAGGGTTAATTTCAAAATTTTTTATGCTTACATTGTCACATATTTATTCTTGTTTTATTTTTGTTCGTTTATCCTAACTTAACTCGGGTTGATGTACATCAAAAAGAGAAAGATTGTAAGTACCCAGGAAGGTTTTGATGTGGTCATCCTGTTGGAGCAATCGGCCCTAAGATGGTCCGGTGTGACCATGGGTTTTGATGTTTGGGCAAAGGGTTTAAGTTAGGTTTACCCTTGTGTATTTGATATGCGTATGTTGAGTGTGCAGGTTGTATAGGTACGTATATGGACTTGACTGGACGGCCTCAGTACGGTGAAGGATGGCATGGAGGCAAGCTGGAGGCTTGTGTGCGCATCTGAGGGACCTTGGAGTGCAGGGACGATGAGCTGATGGGCGCGGACTTCGAGGCGTACGTGAAGGGTGGCATGGATGCAAGCTGGAGGCTTGCGTGAGCATCCGAGGGACGAGGGCCGAAGATGAAGAGGGCGCGAAGGCAACAGTCGAGGCTGCGGAAGAGGAGTCAGTCGAGTCGTGAGGACGAGTGCTGTGTGAATGTACTCGGGAAGTCCTAGGGGTCGAGTGCTGAGTGGAATGTACTCGGGGAGGCAAAACCCTAGGTTGGTAGACAGGGCAGTCGACTGCCAGGTTGGGCAGTCGACTGCCAGAACCCACAGAAGGGTTCTGGTCGATTGGCAGTCGACTGCCAGTTGGGGCAGTCGACTGGGAGCAGTCGACTGCCCCTGGGAGCAGTCGACTGCTAGTTGCCTGGAAGCCACGAAAAGTCGAACGTTGGGTGTCAACGGTCGAATTTTAAGTGACACCAGTCGACTGCCCTGGGGGCAGTCGTCTGGTGGCGTGATTTTCAGCCCGAGTCTATTTAAAGGGGGACTCGATCGGGCTGGGATTTCTTGACGAAACCTGCTTGGGTAAAGCCGGTTAGTAGTCTACTGTGTTCACAAAGCGTCCAAGGTGTTGTGGTGAGGTTTCTCCACCCACAAGGAGCGACACGTGATAGTCGGAGGTTATCCGGGGAGTGATCCACCGACGGATTATTGGATTAGTCACCCGGCCGGGGTGGATACCAACTAAATCTGGTTTGTTAGCATTGTATTTATTGTTTTATTTGTATTTCCGCTGCGCTAACAATCGTGTAGGAAGAAGGGGTTCGACAAAGTGCTATTTGTTAGTGATATGAGAGAAGTGTCCTAAGGCAATCGCCTTATGATTGTAAAACATTTATATTAATAAATGATAATTCACTATTTGAGTATACATGCTTGTGTATTTGATTGGGATCTTAAACTCATCTACTGAATGTCCGCAATACAACTCACAGCATAAGAGAATTTGTGATGAGATCACAACTAGTGATTATCTCTAAATGCGCAAATGTGAAGTATTGAAAATATCCCTAGTCGATGAATTGATAAAAACGGACACTATCAATTCTGTTGAGACTAGCATGGGTTATTCTCTAATCAGCTGATTCTCACTGGCTGGTGACATTGGGATGTCCGGAGATAAACATGGATGCTAGTTAAGGGAACTAGTTCATTGGAGTGACTAGCTGTAAGACTTCATATGAGAATCTACATGTAGATATGTCAATGAAGATCTTACTGCGGCTTAAGTGCGATGTTCCTTTGACTTGCGGTGTTCAAGTCATCTTGGTCATGGAGACTTATACTTTGACATCTTAAGCAAGCATCTCCAAGGAGGTGTGGACCCAGGATGATCGGGTATAAGCCGAAGTGCCCGAAGATGTTTGAACAGCGTACAAAGGATTCACCACTCCTTGCGAGGAGGTGTATACCCAGGCCTATCGTCGGATTGTTACTCAAAGCCTCTGGCCAGAGCATATCATGTTTAGAGTGAGAGTCTCTAAAATACATGAGAGTAATTAGAAATCCAAAGGACGAGTAAGACATTACTTGGGCTAGGCGTGACGTAGTCAGCCTAGTGGGGACTGACACCATTGACCGTGTCCTGAACCAAGTGGGTATAAGGTGGTGAAGGGAATGGGGCACGATTCATTAGAGCTGCTGAAGGGTTTCAGAATAATTTCTTCTAAGGTCAAACCGTTGATCTTTCGATTAATTGGGGATCATGATGTACTACTAGGTGCCACTCATGATCGTTCTATAATTAGTTAATTATAAACGGCCAACATAAATCGAAAGCATATTTAGTCACACGCACTACGAGTAATCCGAGGGATTTAAAACGAGTTGAAAATTGGATTTTCCGATCAAGAGAAATAAGTCGAATCTGAGTTAGTCAGAGGCGCGATGGAAGCTAAAAATGGCTAAGTCTTTTGAAGGCTTTTTGGGTGAATTAAATGAGTTTAATTCGCGACGGTCCGGGTTGGGTTTGGCCGACCAAAGAGGGTGTTAACCCCTCTTTGGTGGCCGGCCAAATAAAAGGAGAAAACCAAAATAATTGGTTTAATTAATAAAATAAATCTAGCGCGATTTATTTTATAAATTATGGATAAATAAATTTGTATAAAGAAATTTATATAAATAAAATTTATAGAAATTTATTCTTTTATGGAAGATTAAAATAATCCATGAGTTGGTTCATTTTAATTTTATAAAAAAAATCAATTATGAATTGATTTATCCATAATAAGAAAGTTTATAAATTTCTTATAAAATTTATTCCATAATTTAAAGAGAAGAAGAATTAGTTTTTATTATAAATTAGTTTATAATAAAGACTTGGTTTAAACGGAATTAATTCATAAGAATTTATAGGATAAATTTCTTATGATAAATAATTAGTTTTATTATAAAGTTAGTTATAATAAAATTCATAAGAAAATTTATAGGATAAATTTCTTATTATAACTAATTTGTTTTATTATAAATTGTTATAATAAGACTAGGCTTAAACGGAATAAGCAATAAGAAAATTTATAAGATAAATTTCTTATAACTAATTCCGTTAATTCCGTTAATTCGGTTTAGAGGGAGACTTAACAAAGGAGTTGCTACTATATAAAGGAACCAAAGGCTAGCCCTTAATTCCAATCAAGTGATTATTATTGGAGCTCTCCCTCTCTCTCTTCTCTTCTCTCCTCCTTCTCTTCTTCTTTCCTTAGGGCCGGCGCACCCTAGCTCTCTAGGGCTGGCACACCCTAGTTCCTCTAGGGCCGGCGCCCAATCACAACACCAAGGAGGTGTTGCCGTGAGCCACTAGAAGAAGAAGAACCCGAACAAGAAGAAGAAGAAGCGGATAGCGACTCCTCTCCTCTCGGAATTCGATTCCGTTGCTTCTTGTTGGTTAGTTTCTAACTCCTCTTTTGATCTTTCAAGTTGTGCCTATAGAGAATCTAGTAGTTCTCGTCGGCACAAAATTCGTGACTTTGCGAAGTCATCCCGAAGAGAACTCGGCGTGGACGCGAATAGAGGCGAAGCTTCCAAGGGACGCTACGGTTGGATCTCGTCCCTTACTTCGAGTTACGCGAGGTACTTGGAAAATTAGTTTACTTTTCGCAAACTTTTATTTTATGATTATGTCGATACACTATAAGGTTGCATGCTAGATACGAAGTTAAAATAATTTAGGAAATTATTTTATGCAAACTCTTCCGCTGCACGTAAAAATTTTGAATTTTACGAACTCGTATCCTTGTCGACATGCACCCGGTCCCAACAGTGGTATCAGAGCCGGTTAGTGTTCGACTTAATCAAATAATTGTTTTGTGGAAAACTTTGTCATGATCTCAATTTCGGAAAAAATTTTCAATTATGGAAACTTTCAAATTATAATAAATTTTAGATTTAGGAATTTCTAAGTTTGGAAATCCTCATGAAATTTCGCAAGCGTTTGAAATTTTCTATTTTCTGAAATTTTATAATAATTTCGAAATCTTCCCATCTTTGGAAACTTTCCAATTTTGGAAATTTTTCTATTTTAGAAATTTTCTAATTTTAGAAATATGTAAGTTTCCTTTGTACCAGAAACTTACAATTATTCTGAAAATCAATTTTCGAAATCTCGCAATTTTGGGCACTTTCTTTTAAGAAAGTCTAGACAAATTCATGAACAGTTAATTGACAATTAAATTTAAATTGGTTTTTAAATTGACAACAAAATTCTTTATTTTGGATTGAGCCTCGGGGAGCCGTCCAATTTAAAGTTAGTTGTTGTAATTTAATTTCCCAATTTTTAATTAAAATTGTCATGTTTGATTGGATTGAGCCTCGGGGAGCCGTCCAATTGGATTTACAACACATTATTTTTCTTTGGGTATCTGAGCCTCGGGGAGCCACCCTTAGAAAACAATTTGTTGTAATTAATTAAATCCATGAATAAAATATGTTTGAAGAGGTGATGCTCTTACATATTGTTGTCTCCAAAATTAATTAGGAAAATGGTTTCCTATAGAGTTTCTTAAATGAGATTTTCATGAAAATAATATGTGGTTGAATTAATGGATTTGTCTCTTAATTTAATAAGATTTGATTTAGAGAAATCAAAGTCTTGAACATATTATTTCCGAAATTAATTATGACAATTTAGGAAATTGTTTCCCAAAACAATTCCTTTAATAAAGTATGAAATTATAATTAGGAAATCCGGTTCCCAATTTAATTCATGAGACTTGATAAATTAAGTCACATACATACTTTGTTAAGGAAATCGTTAGTCATGACAAAATTTTATATCATGAATGTGCTTAAAAGGAATGAGACCCAAAACCCCTTACAAAATATTAAGGCCAACACCTTCCATTAATATGGTTAGAATCGGAGTTTTGTTTCTCGTTTGGGTTGATGAACACATCCATGCCCGACTTGAACCTCAACATGTTCAAACCATGGAATTAGTTTATGAATAATATAGTAGGAGTCAGAGGTCAATCATTAGTTTTGGTTGTTGGACACATCCAAGCCTGACTAAGCGGTTGAATGAGCTCCAACTATATTAAAACTATTTCTTGATTAATGGGTCAGCCTTAAGCTTGGAGCATCGATTTGTTGTGCCACAGCCAAGGTCGATGTAAAGAGAGGTGCAGTTGGGTGCTATGTATAATGATACATACTTGTTAATGAGTTAACAACCCAATGTTTTATGCAAATATTCAATTAGTTGATAGCATAATGTGATAGTTACATATATGTGATGTGTAATCGGTATAATTACCTACCTTCATAGCTAAGAAGAACTTGATGGCCACAGCCATGGTTGTTCTTATCTATGGTTGGATATCAACCTATTTGGAGATGTTCCTACGATCTCCCGAATTGATAATAAGGGTGACTCAATTCGTAAAATAAATAGGATTTAATTTATGTATGTTGATACATTCTTTAATAAATCTTCTCACATAATCTCAATTTGTATTTCTAGGTTAATCACTCGATCATGTCTTCTCTGAATTTGCGTTCCATCTTGGACACCAACAAATTAACTGGGCCTAACTTCATGGACTGGCTTCGAAACCTGAGGATAGTCCTCAAGGCAGAGAAGATTGCTTATGTCCTTGAAAATCTACTTCCCTCAAATCCTCCAGCAGATGCAACTCCAGACCAATTGGTGGCCTATCAGAAACATGTGACCGATTCTGAACTTGCAAGTTGCATCATGCTAGCCTCTATGATACCTGAGCTGCAAAAGCAGCATGAGCATATGGATGCTTATACCATCATCTTCCATCTTAATGAGTTGTTTGAAGAGCAGGCGAGATCCGAAAGGTTCGAAGTCTCCAGACTCCTCTTCACAACTAAGATGCAGGAAGGCACTTCCGCCTCGCAGTTTGTGCTAAAGATGTTGGGGTACATTGAGCGACTGAACACACTCGGTTTTGCAATGGATCATGAACTAAGTATTGACTTAATTCTGAGTTGTTTGCCCAAAAGTTATTCGCAATTTGTGATGAACTATCGGATGAACAAGCTGGAAACTACCATTCCTGAGTTAGTCAACCTGCTGAAGTCTGTAGAGCCTTCTGTAAAGCAGGAACAAAAGGCAGTTCTGTTAGTTGGTTCCTCGAAGAAAGGTTCTAAGAGGAAGACCAAAGAACAGAATAAGGGAAAGAAGAAAAAGGCTAAAAAGACTGAAAAGAAACCAAAAGGCACTTGCCATCATTGTGGCAAGGAGGGTCACTGGCGAAGAAATTGCAAAGTTTATCTTGAGTCCTTGAAGAAGAAGGCATCCGATGCCCCGTCCTCTTCAGGTATCTTCGTTATTGAATGTTACTCTATTTCCTCAAATACCTGGGTACTTGATACTGGGTGTAGCTCACATATATGTAATGACATACAGGGGCTAAGGAATAGAAGAAGACTCGTCAAGGGAGAAGCAGATTTGCGAGTTGGAAATGGAGCAAGGATTGCTGCTGTTGCCATCGGAACATATTTGCTAAAGCTCCTGACTGGACGTATCTTAGAACTGGATAATTGTTATTTCGTTCCTTCGTTAATAAAGAACATTGTATCTATTTCATGTTTAAATGAAAAAGGTTATCATTTGACTTTTAGTAGCAATTGTTGTTACATAACTTTAAATGACGTTCTTTATGGGAATGGAACTTTGTGCAATGACATCTACACGTTAGATTTATCCAGTGACGTTTTCAATATCGAAGTTAGCAACAAACGTGCTCGAATAGATAATCAAATAGACTCCTACACTTGACATTGCCGTCTTGGCCATGTAAGTAAGAAACGCATGACCGAATTGCACCAATGTGGAATTTTAGAATCATTTGAACCCGATTCATTTGATACATGCGAATCGTGCTTAAAAGGCAAGATGACCAAATTACCCTTTACCGGAAAAGGTAATCCAGTGGGAGAGTTGCTTGGTCTAATATATACCGATGTATGTGGACCAATGTCAACTCCAGCACAAGGAGGCTATAAATTCTCAATAACATGATGGTGTCTTGACCCTAAAGCAACTTCTCAGCCAAGTTAAGTCCGATCTCTATAAACAAAGCCTCAAAAGGAAAGCATCCAAGAACATTGACAAGAAGATAGCTGAAGTATAAGTGTTCAAGATAGTACTAGTATGCAAGTTTATGTAAATGTACTAGTTTCTTATAATGCCCTTACTATAATTTCATATTGTAATTTCCCATTGTAACTTCTCTCATTTCAAAGTTCATTTGTACTAGCTATCAGTTACTATTTTTATGAATTATTGTTAAATTTAAATTTATATGAAAATGTTATCCATGTGAACATCTAATATTATTTTTTTTTTAATTTAAGATTTAGGATATAATATTTATATTAAAGGAAGTACAAAAAAAAAGAATGTGTAACATATATATATATTTTTAGATTTCGTTAGGATAGTAAAATCTTGAATTAACCATTAATCCAAATTATCAATTCTTTATATATTTTATTTGATACAAGTTATTCATTAGACTCGACAAGCTTTATTTCAAATAATATCTACTCAATCAGATCCATCCGATCATTCAATTCGCCTTGCCCGATCCACTTGTATTGATTGACTTAAGTCAAATGATCATTTAGCCATATCCAAAAAATTATTTTATAAAAATTGATAGAAATAGAATAATTATTCTCATATCTAAATAAAAATTATTTTATAAAAATCGATAGAAAAATAGACAATGCTCATAGTCGTTCCTCGCATCGTCGGTCCAATAGAGCAATTACACGTCGCGTTGAATGGATCCTTTGACCGGGCACAAGTAACTGACGTCATCGTTTCTGGATGTTTCTAATTGGAGATAAAAATGAATCCTACCGGCAAAATTTGATCCGAGTCCATCGAAAAAAATTAAATTTAAATTGAAAATTTTGGGATTCAGATTAGAAGGTTGAGGGCTTAAAATTTTTGAGTCAGATTAGGATTGATTCGAATTTTAAGTTTTTTAAGTTTTTAAGATTAAATTAAATTATATATATATATTAATATAATAATAATAATACGAAGAATTAGATAAAATTTAGAATTATAAAAAATTAAAGGTGATCGAAGGTCGACAAGAGGGGATGAATTATCCTTGAAAAAGAAAACTCAATCTTTTATTTCGATTTAACAAAGATGTAAGTTAGAACACAAATAACATAAATAAATTAAGCAAACTATAAATAAAGAGGCAATCAAATTTACTTGGTTTGTAACAGGGGAGGTTGCTAATTCAAGGCTGAATATGACTTGATTCTCCTGAATATAACTCATTCGGGCAGAGAAGCCTCTTACACGTGAAAAGCTCAAAAAAGAAAGAAGAATTTCACTAACTTGTTTGTTAATGATTCGAATGCATTGGATGAATGAAATTGAGCTTCAGGGTGTATTTATAGCCCCGGTAGGATTTATTCGTTTGCTAACGTGGCACTTGTAGGGCGCCCAAGAGCTCTTGGGCACCTGACACATGACATGACGCTTATCCAGAAAGCAACGTTCACAAACGGCTAAATTAGCCTCTCGAGCGCCTGATAGCACAGGGGCGTCCGACAAACCAGGCGCTCGTATGCTCACAGGGCTCTTGACAGTGGCAGTTTTGGTCAGCAGCCGCTGACCATTTTCCAGCTTGTCTTCCGATCTTTTGGGTAATTTCCGGCCAACCGGAGTTAAGCTCATCCGAACTGACTCCGGTCTTTCGCCCCTCAAGCGTCCTTTCTCCCGACTTCTCGTCCTCGACGTCGCGCGCGTCCTTCTCGCTCCACCGTTGTACTCTTCTGCAGAGCTCCGCGTACCTCGGATGCACCGAGCCGTCGGCTCGCTTTCCTTGCCATCATTCTCGACCGCTGCGTCTTCCGCTCAATTTCCTGCGCTCATAAGTTTATGTACACTTAGACACAAAGATTAAGCACACCAGGACCTAATTAAATCGGTTGATCACATCAAAATTAATCTGGGACACTTACAAAAATTAGTCAAAAAATCATTTTTAAATTAATTTTTTCAGATTATTCATTTTGAGTTTGGGTTGGTCATGTTCAAATTCAGATTCTACAGTTGGCGGTTGAATTTAGATTACGATCGGGGAAAAAAATCCAATCCGATTCGAATCCCATCCGACCCATTAAAATGGACATTCCTATTTTAAATTTTTAATCCATCAATTAAAAGATTAAATCGAAAATGGAAATATTAATATAATCCGCTGGGAAATAACAGAAATCATTTCGTGGGTTTTAACTTTTAATGGCAGTCCAAGTTTGAAAAGCGAAGGCGTGATGGGATGGGCAAAGATGGTCATCGCTGGCTTGTAATCACCGGTCAACTCTCTTCTCTTCGAGCGGAATAATAATTTTAAATTAAAAAAAAACGCGTTTTTGTTTTTTCTATTAATGTCGGGGCGGTCAAGAAGTCCACCTTCCTCACCCTTAAGCACTCCTGCACTCCAAGCCAAACAAACCCTTCCTCCCTCAATCGCATCGCCTCTTTCGTCGCCCCCAATCCGATCTCCATCGACCACCATCTCGATCGCCGGTTTGGGGCTCGGATCCGCGAGGAGGCGCGACGGGGACGGGAAAAGATGAGATGAGATCGAACCCCTGGCGGACGCGTTTTGAGCATCGACGCTGCTTCCGGGTGGGGTTTCGCGCATGGATAGGGCGAGGGGGGCGTCGGCCGCTGCGGGAGGCACGGAGGCTCTGATCGCGACGCTGACGAACGCGGTGCTGGCGCTCGGACGGGGTTTCGACGTCACCTCAGATGCGCGGCTCCTCTACTGCAAGGGTGCCCCTGGGTCCCGCCTCGTCGTGCTCGACGACGCCAGCAGGAGGAGCTTGGTCATCGACAGCGCCGGGGGAGAGATCGTTCTCCCTGATGTGCCCTTGGACATTACGATCACGACGGAGAGCGACCGGCGAGAGCCCTCCGGCGTCTGTACTTTTCAACAGGCAAGTGGGTTCTGCCCGATGGGTTGTTGAATACTGCAATTTGCTGTATCGTCTGTGTTGCTCTTGAACTCAGGTCTTGAGAAATCTCTTTACGGTTTTCATAGATCAGATGCCGGCGAATGCATCTAGGCTTTTAATTCCAATCATATTCATTTTTCATGTCTGTTTTTTTATTACATCACACGTCGAGATATTTGAAGCATTTTTTGGGTCTCTTATTGGAAGGAAACAATTACCTGATTCCATTTGTTTTATAATAATAATTATTATTTATAACTTGTAATAATGGATATCTTATGTTAACTTCACGAGCAGTGCAAAATGCTCTCGTTAGTATATCATTGTTCTTAGGATGCATGTCCACCTCATGGAGCATTGAACCGGATGCACACAAAGAAGATCTCAAGATGCACACTGATGTCTTCTGACACATCTATCGTGCAGGATAACTGTTATTGATATTGTATGTAGAAGTGAACGTTGTTTTGAGATAAGTAGCTCATATGTCAAATATTAAGCTAGAGTTGGAAGAAAACAGGAAGGTTAACATTATCTCGTTATCTTACTTAAATTTTATATGGAGTGCTAAGGAGAATTTGACTGCGTGAGGTTTGATGACACTTCTTCCATTTGAAGGTGGTATTCTAATTTTATATTTTTGAGCAGTAAATTTTGCATTTTCATTACTTGAACTTAGTTTGTTCTAACATTTGTACCATACGATGGCATTGTTAGTGGTTTGAAGTGGAATGGTGCATTGCAAACACTTACGGAAGGAGAGAAAATTAGGTGGTTCAGATATGGAAAATATATTTTCCCATCAATTTATCATTTTCTACACTGGTAGTATGATTTCACTAAGCTAGGTCACGATGGTAGAAAAAATTATATTTACAACCCTTCAGGTATAAAAAAAACATGGTCTTGAAGAAAGAGTTAGAAAGAGCCTATCAGGTAAAAGTCAGACACATGTATCACATTTGAGTAGACAAAAATGATTGCAGCTCATTTTGCTATGGTAATGCAGTGGCAGCCATTTAGAATGTGCTTGCTAAGTAAACTGTCCAGCCATCAAACAGAAAGTGAGGAACAATAACTTTTGCATCTTATTCCTCATAGCCAAGTCCCAATGCTTCGTCAATAATATGAGAAATGATTTGCACGGTGAAAGTGAATGTCTCAGTGAAAAATTTGACCGTCAATTGACGGCATGTCCGACGTCCGATCGCCGATCGGACACCACCAACGCCCTCCGATCGCCGTCCCGAATCAAACTATATCTTGAGGGGACAGTGAACCCATCAGGATCGCTGGCAACGGTGAACTCGTCGAAATCTACGGTGAATGATACGAGATCCCAATTGTGGCGATCCCCGACAGATACACCGTGCCACCCAGGGTATAGTTTGATTCGGGGCGGCGATCGGAAGCCGCCGACGGTGTCCGATCGACGATCAGACGTCGGACGTGCCACTGATTGACGATCAAAATTTTCACTGAGGCATTCACTTTCACTATGTGTATCATTACTCCAATAATATTACCTTCCTTTGAAAAATCTGCATTCAACAAAGATAGGATAAGCATTATGGTTGCGGAATATAACCACAACCCCTTTCTTTCGTCAAGAGTCACCAAAAACCATCAGAATTAGGTTTCAACCACCTCTTGAATGACCTACATTTGACATTAGTAGCCCCCGGGGCTATGGTGCAGGAAGGACGACTAGTTGTCATCTCAGGCATTCACGGTTCGATCCCAGCTACGACATATTTTGCAAGAATTTTTCTCCAAATGGGGCGCGAACCCTGAGACGCTGAGCTTCTGGACTGCCCGCCACAAACACTTCCCAATTGGCGGCCGGTGGGAAACTTCCGTGGGGCCGGGCCGGTCGCCGAGATTCGACGTTACCCAACCTCGTTAATCATTTTTTTTTACATTTGACATTAGTAATATAAGGCATAACAAATACATAACAATTCTCAACTTTGTGCATTGCAATATGTGGCTTAATGAATCTTTTCTTGCAATTCAACAGTAATATAGGCAAAGAGGAGTGGCAAACTTGTAAAGGCGCATGCAAGTGCACCTATCCATTGAAGTAAAATCTGATCTCTTCTCAGATAGCAACGTAACTTGAACTATATTATATGTGACTGTTCTTGTGACTTGGATTTTGAAAATATTGCAATTTGGTTTATGTTGGCATACCTGGGGGAAAAGTTTTAAAAGTTTATTGGCTAATGGCTTTGCATATTTGTCAGGTACAAAATTAAGCTGTATCATTATTTTTATATTTAAACATCCATTGCAGTGTCTGGCTAGCGATTGAGCTTTCTTTGTGTATCCTTGTTCTATTCTCATACTAGTTCTACGTTGTTTCCAGATGGCTGAGTATTTCAACAGGAAGTCGGGTTTGCCTGGAACAATTCCTCTTGGCAGCTTTAACTCGATGTTCAATTTCACTGGATCTTGGAAAGTTGATGCTGCAACAACCAAAGCTCTTGCAATGGATGGTTTTTACATCCCTTTATACAAAGCTAAACTTATAAGTGATGAATTGGTTCTCCGAGATGATGTCAAGTGTGCTATTCCTCGCAATTGGGACCCACCAATGTTGGCTAGGTTAGTAGGTAATAGTTTTGTTTGCATCGTGTTGAGGTATTTTAATCATGGTTCTTTCTTTTGAAAATTGTATTTTCAATTTATAAAGTGCACAGTTTGTTTCACATGTTTCTGACCAGAATTTCTGTGATTATTATTTTGCTTATTATTGGGGAAAAATGTATTCTTCTGCAATGATTATTATTATTTTACTGATTTTCTGACCATCAGGTTTTTCATATCTTGTTCAGCTTTATTGAAAACTTTGGCACCCATATAATCACATCGGTTACAATTGGTGGAAAAGATGAAGTGTATATTAAGCAGCACCATTCATCTCAGTTATCAGAGTCAGAAATTAAAAATTATGTTAAAGAAATTGGGGACCAAAGGTTCTTGAATTCACAGAATCAATCATTTAATGCTCCCTTGACCTACAAAGATAAGGTCAGTAGCCTTGCAACCTTTAAGTACATATCATATGGTATATGATACATGATGCTGTCATACTATTGATTTCATTCCTTTCAAATCCAGCTTTTGTTTGCAATCACATATCATATTATCTAGAGTTGCATTAAACACATTTGCAATTATGTGCATCCTCTAACCTATTTCCACAAATTGATGAGCCAATATGTCATAGCGTAAGAACTAATGAAAATTAGCTGAAAACATCCAAATATTTTATCCATCTGCCACTATTTGATGAGTATATGGCATATTTTTAAGTGATTCTATTTGCATGTTTGAAGTTGAGATCAATAGGATTATTATTATTACTATTTATTTATTATGAAAAAAGTACCGTTACACATACTGGAACACCTATAGACTAACACATCATGTGTGACTAAATCCATATGTACTGAAACTCATACATAATTATTAACTTTTACACTCCTCATCAAGCCGGGAAATATACCCACTTTCCAGGTTGTTAAATGAAATATAAGAAATAAGATTATCTAGACACTTGACAAAGATAATGAAGATGCAGTAGTGGCACTGCAATTTAGAGACTTTACACATTTGTTCTGGACCGAACTTCAAAAGTGTTACTAATCTACTGTTCAATAATAATATGACTGTACTGAAAGAATGATGGAAGTTGATAAGATCTCCAAAGGAGAAATATATACATATATATTTTTTATAATCTTCCTCCTTAATTGTCCCCTCATACTATAGTTGAACTGACTCAAGTCAACCTGTTAGATCAAAAAAATCTTGGAACCAGGGACATGACCTGTTCAAGCACATTCCTAAACCAAAAATGATACAAAAATCCGATTGAATACCCATAAGACAGGTAGTTCAATGAAACCGGGGCAGTTTTTAGAGGACTAGTATAGGCTAGAGATACCAATATGATCATGTAAGTTAACTTGATATGTCGTCAGGGTATATATGTATTTTATCTTAATGCAATGCCTTCTTTCATAAGTATTTTCTTTCCTTGTTTGAAACACCCTCATCTCCATTTCATCCCCGCTGCTTGGTTGTTGTTGTCAATTGTCATCCATTGCCAAACTTGTTGCATATCGTCGTTATTCAACCTTTGCTAATATTATTCTCATTGTCCCAAATTCATCATCGTGAATCCTCTTTGTCCTTCTTCAATCCTTGCTGTGATTTCTAGCAGTACACATTAGCTTGCTGTCGTTCTTTTGCCCTTGCTGGAGTTGTTAGCATTAGCCCTCACCTTATCACGATTCTTCATGCCTTGCTGGATTTGGTGGTATCATTCATGATGGTCATTAAGGAGATATTTTGGTATTGTCATCATGTTAAGGTCATACAAATATATGTAAAAGGAATATTCAGTAATGAATCAACTTGATCCCATATTACTTGGATTGAACTAATAAATCAGATTGGTGCGAGCGAACCAATGAAAGTTTAATGAAATATGTGACTGCACAGGCTGTTTTGTAAACAGTTGTAAGAAGTACGCTTATTTTGTGATGTAGTGAATGAATCTTTCTAGGATGACTACTATATTCTTGAGAATTCTCTCTTTTCATGAGACTCAACCTAAATGCTTTGTAATCGCTATGTCTGGTTTAACTGAAAAATTAATTTTGTTAGCTATAATTGGCGGCCATGTATCTAGCATTACATCTTTTCAAGGTTAATTACATGCATTAATGGTGATGTATATCAATTTGAAAAATCATAAGAAAATAGCAAATTTTGTGTTTTTTTGGCCATTGGCCAATAGTTTATTCTTTATATTATCCAAATGATGTTTTCTTTTATGCAGGATATTACTGTTATCTTTCGGAGGAGAGGTGGTGATGATCTTGTTCAAAATCATGCAGAGTGGGTGATCACCATTTCTTCAGCACCAGATGTTATCAATATGACCTTTCTCCCCATTGTTTCTCTTCTGACTGGATTACATGGAGCTCAACATCTAGTTCGCGCTGTTGACCTATATTTAGACTGTATGTTCTGGTTAATCCCTTGTTCTTCTTTATTATAATGAATTGTCTTTTATTTGATCATAAGGAATTAGAAATTTTATATTGCAATAGTCTCCAATTCATGCCACTATATATGGATCAAGCGCTGTGTCATAGACCAAAAGCATCGTTTTGGTTTATATTTGATGGCATGAGAAAGGTATCGTGTAATGTATGGTCCCAAAAGAATATTTTATTTTTATTTTTTAAATATTTTTTTTTTTTTTTTTTTTTTTTTTTTTTTTTTTTTTTTTTTTTTTTTTTTTTTAGAAATTTTTTGTTTTTGATGTGTTGTTGAACATCCCGTATGTAACTAATTTTTGTCCAAGAAATCAGATTCATTAGTGTGAGGTTAGTACACATAGTGCTAATATCTTCTAGGGACCTTTATTTTTTATTAATTAAAGAGAAATTTTCTCATGTTCTATTGTAATTTGGACCTCGCCTACACATTATTTGCATTAGTCAGTACCTGGTTGTGTAATTAAGTGTTGTAATATTTCCTACTTGATTTCTCTCACCTTCTGGAACTTGTCCTCACAATCTTTAATTGGAGTGTTTTATTTAATTATTTTAACTCGTGTTAAAAAGAGAGGATGAAAATCTCTAATGAAGTCGTGAAAATCTCTAGTGAATCTGTAGCAATGCCAACTTAGTTTGCTTATGCTAAAAATCTAACCTGTGCCTATTTTTTGCCTCACAATTGTGAAATTGTACTGATTGTGTGCTTACATTTGAATTTATGATTTTGTCTGCAGATAAGCCTCCTATAGAAGAACTACAATATTTCTTGGAGTTCCAAGTACAAAGAATTTGGGCTCCTGCACCAGTTAATATTCTTGGACACCAGAGAAAGGAGCCCGTGTGTCCTTCTCTTCAGTTTAGTTTAATGGGCCCTAAGCTTTATATTAGCACAGAACAGGTAAATAGGAATCTAGTTGGCCATGTTTGAAACAAACTTAATGTAGTATAATGATTATATGCCCTACCTTATTTTTGGGATTTACAGTAGATAATTGCCAAACCTTTTTGATCTGATTGCTGCATGCTGAATCATTCTTTGTTGTTATTAATGGAATTTTGGACAAAGTAAAGAATTTGTTTGGTAGCAAAGAAAGATGTCTTTATGACCTGATCCCTATTAACTTTTCCCATTTATTTTGTGCAATTTTCTTGTAGGTCAATAAGACCCACCCAGGTTTAGATAAATCGTTTCCTCTGCTAACTGCGAAGGGCTTGAACTTTATGATCTTGTTAAAAATAAAAGCCTATCAATCTTTGAAATTGCAGGCGAAGAATTATTCTTTGAATTGTAACTTTGCTTAAATGCTGAAGCAATCTTTAATCTTTATTCCTATGACAGACGTAAAACAAGAGCAACATTTCATGCTATTTTTGCTTTGGCATATTGGAAGATTGATGGATGCATTTTATCAAATTCTTGTAGCTATAGAAAATGTGGCTATTTTCAAGGTCATAACATTATATACACTAATACAGCAATATGTGTGCCTATCATTCCCAACAATGTATAATGTATTATTGATTTGGCATCTCAAAAGCGACAAAAGTTTATTATTCTGTTGATATATTCTGTAGCTAAGAATTTCATAACTTAATGCAGGTATCTGTTGGTCGCAAACCTGTCACTGGCCTTAGGCTAAGTCTTGAAGGGAACAAACAAAACCGGTTAGCCATCCATTTGCAGCATTTTGCAACCCTACCAAAGATCCTCCTACCACATTGGGACTCGCATGTTGCCATTGGCCCACCGAAATGGCAAGGCCCTGAGGAGCAGGACAGTCGCTGGTTTGAACCCATTAAGTGGAAAAATTTTGCCCACGTCAGCACCACACCCATTGAGAGTTCTGAAACAAGCATCGGTGACCTCTCCGGGGTTTACATAGTAACAGGAGCTCAACTTGGGGTGTGGGATTTTGGTGCCAAGAGTGTCCTACACCTCAAACTGTTGTTCTCTAGGGTGCCTGGGTGTACCATAAGGAGATCTGTATGGGATCACAGTCCATCTACTAGCCAGGTACAGAAGGTAGAGGACACATCTTCTTCCACTTCAGTAGATAACCCCAAGCTCGCAAAGATTGTTGACGTGACAGAGATGTTGAAGGGGCCACAAGATACTCCAGGCCACTGGTTGGTAACTGGAGCCAAGTTAGGGGTCGAGAAAGGGAAGATTGTTGTGCGTGTAAAGTATTCCTTGTTGAACTACTGATTCCCCTATCTTTCGTTATCCAGTTTATATTCAGTCCTCTGAGGCATTCTTTCTAATGGATAGCAGTGTCATTTTGTTCCTTCTGTACATTGTTAGATGCAAAAGCTAGTTAACACACCCCATTGTGGTCTTGTTGTTGCTTGTGTTCTAGAAAGGCTTCATTTTTATGTATAACATGCAAACAGTCCATTTTGATGTTTTCTTTGTGATCTAGTGTAATAGTTAGATTCTTAATTAACTTTCCCATTTCGAATCATCAAGGGAGATTACTCATGTCTGGATGCAATCCGGACTTCTTTCTGACAGATGTCTTAGATTATTTTTTTTTTGGTATTTGAACAACATTTGGCTTAGCTTAACATATTGTTTCTTCTTTTGAGATTTGAACAACATATTTGCTAAATTTCAGCTACTGAATTGTCGCTGATTTCCAGAAAAGTCTTTAGCTGCTACAATTGTTTCTATTTTCAGAGTATGTCTGCCTTTTGCTGATGTGTATATTCTTAACCCAGCTTTATCGGATTGTGAACAAGCGAGGGCAGTTTGAGGCAGGTGATTAGGAGCATCAGATAACTATTCCAGGTAATGGGGATAGAATAAATGCTAAAGATGATGCTTCTTCTCTGAAGAAATTTGGCCGTTGTTCAATTCTGCAAGGTAAGTAACGCAGAGGCCCACAGTATGGCTTTCTATGTCTGATGCATTCCTTTACAGGGATTAAGAATTGTAGATCTGTCACCGAGCATTCACAACTATAAACTAAGGTTAGTTTTGATATTTGAAATTTCCATTTATCCTCTTTTTGACTCAACACTTTAACATCCATCCCTGTTAATCTTATACCAGGACCTTTACTGAGCAAATTCTTGTTTGGGTTGGATATCATACACGAGACCTGGTAACTCAGATTCCAACTGTTCATCTCGCATGGCTATCTTTTCGTTTTAATGCAACTACTGTTTGATTGATACTCGGAACCAACTTTAGGGAAATTAGGTGAATACGGTGGGCCATTTCTCATTCCTCAACTCCCTCTTTTTGTCTTCCTTATTATATTTTTATTTAATCAAACCGTTAAAAAAATAACATTTGATATAAAAAAAAAGTAGGGCAAGAATAGCCCGTTACGACAAGACCTACATAACTTCTTTTTGAATAAGAGCTCCACGTCTTAATACATTATAATTTTACAAGGGTGTCCTTGTAAAGAATTAAAAATAATAGTAGGACATGTGTGCCACTTATGATGATTCACATGTAGAAAATTAATCTCTACAGGCATACACGGTAGGTTGGGCAGGTTTGTAGAAGTGAATAAGTGTGAAATCTCGATAAATTCTAAGGAATTATTATGTGATGGTTAATTTCGAATTTTTAATTTTTTTTTTCATTAATTAATTTTGATTTATTCTTTTTCATTGATGTAGGACACTCGTGGGTGAGCCACTATAAGTTATAATTTCATCGTTTATTTTGTTTGGTAAATAGATGGAAAAGGAAGAGTAAAGAAAAAAAATATACATGAGAAACTTTAAATATAAACATGAAAAAAATTCAAAATAAGGAAGCAATTAGCCTATTTTATAATACCACACCAGATATCAAATCACAAAATTATTTTCTTATTTGCTCCTCATCATGTGCTGGTTATGAATAAAAAAATAATAGAAGATGAAGTAATTATTGACGCAGTCAAACAAAAAAAATGAAAAAGAAAAAGAAAAAGAAAAAGAAAGACGTGTATGCCGTCGAGACGAGAAACCAAGATCCAAATCAACGGTCACCGATCCATCCACTCGTTGTCCCAATCCACGAAGCTGCCGCCATCCCTCGGCGGAGCACCACCGAGTACTCCGGCAGCTCGCCCAGCCCCGCGAACAGCGCGTCGTCGTCTCCCTCCCCCGCCGCCGTCTCCCTCTCCTCCGGCGCCAACTCCGCCTCCCCGCCGCCGAAGAGGACGGATCCATACAGCAGCTCGTCGGATCCGGCCGAGGCAGGGGAAGGGGAAGTCACGTCGGGGAACCACCGGAACTCCGTGCCGTCCTCGAACGCCGTCATCATCGACCCCGGCGGAACTTCCTCCCCCACCGCCGGCAGGCATTTCTCCTCATCCTCCTCGATCGCCGCCGGCGGCGGCGGCGGCGTAGAGTGGTGGCGGCGAGCGCTTTTGGGCAGCGGCCAAGGGTGGTTGTGCTCGAAGGAGTAGGTGACGACGAGCGTGGTGGGATCGTGCCGGCTCCGCTCCACCTGCTTCCTCGCCGGGCAACCCTTACAGCTGCTGCATCGGTAATAACCTCTGCAACATTAATTACATCTTTTATTATATAATAATATTTCGCATATATCTGGTAATTGTTTGTTTTACCTTGGATACGAAGATCCCTTAATTGGCTTCTGGCCGTACTTTCTCCACGCCCAGGAATCCGTCGGCGGGAAGACCTCCCCGCCGCCCCCATTCTTCGGCCGGAACCCCTCCGTGTCGCCCAACGGCACCGACACCACCCGCTTCTGGACCGCCCGCCTGCTGCTCGACAAATTGGCTCAGTGAGACCGAGATCGTGCTGCATCCACTGAACTCCCAAACCAGAGTAAAAGTCTCACCTTCTCTTGCCCGGATGCTGAGCCGCCTTAAAGTCGCCAGCTTTTCCGGCGACATCCTCCTCCGTCACAACGGCGACGCCGTCCTCACTGACCTCCCATGATTCCAACGACATCTCCTCCTCCATCATCATCAACCGAGCAGGGAAGGGAAGGTAAGGTAGCTAGGAGAATATATATATATATATATATATATATATATATATATATATATATATATATATATATATATATATATATATAGTTCCGGAAGAAGTCATCGATGGCCAGACACCAAGGTTCTATCTACGTGGAAGTTAATTGGAGAGAAGGAAATTTGCACCCTGCGAAATTAACACGAGCGTTAGGGGAACACGCTGGAAGTTGTCCGGCGGAGCCTATTCCGACGCTCAAGTCAGTATCTCGATAGAGAAAGACGTAAGACAAGAAAGAAAGTATGAGTGGCAGAGAGTGCATAACCCCCCTTACCAGAGAGAGGTTGGGGTACCTTTTATACTGGCCTCCGCTGTCTTGCCACGTCTCCCGATTTATGTCACATCCTCCTTCTCTTTTGACAGTTACTTGATAGCTTTTGAAACGGTCTAAATCGCATTACATTTCAACCCGTTACGATTTTTAAGGGTTGTGGTGATTCCGTGCCAGTGAGGACGCTTATCCATAGATCCATAAAGGAGGGAAGAGCCGTTATTTGCTGTCAAAGGTAGCTAAGGCTCCGCTTCCTCGAGGTGGTCTCGGGGTCTTCTGGCCAAGGTGATCGCAGGCGTTATAGCTCCTGAGGTGGTCTCGGGACCCCGCCTCCCGGGGTGATCCCGGGAGGGATCTTTTGGTTGACTTCCCAGGACTGCCTCCCAAGAGGAGCCTTAGAGGCTCCTCCTCTCGAGAGTGTCTCGAGGGCTCTGAAAAATAGTCGCTGAGATTCATTGCATTTTGCTACAAAACTTCTTCATCTCACGTGTCTGTCACGGGCTATTCAACCCTATCATATATACACAAAGCTTTTTCATCCCGCGTGTCTGCTACGTACTATTTAACCCTATATATATATATATATATATATAATGTTTCATCGGCCGGCAATTTTCTGTGGGTTGTTATGAGGAAGTGTTCATAATTAAATGGTGTCGTTCATGCATGACAAGAGATGTAAGACAGGTTTTAAACAAAAATAATATAAAATCTTATATTGTGAAAATGATGGAATCATTGGTCCCCTTTTTTAAAAAAAATTATTTAGTTGGCATTTAATATTTAATTTACCCGATTTATTTTTAAAATGTTTTTCACCGAAATCAAAATAAATAATAAAGTGCTGATAATTAATGAATAGATAAACATTCTTAGGTGTTCATTAAGTTATAATATGAGTATCATTAACCCTTGCAATAATATTTGTCAGCTGTCATTAAATTTTTCTAAACGACTTAACCTGCTTTCCAGTTGTAAAAGATAAGAAAGATTAACTGCTCTAAATTTCAACTGTGTATTTTGTTTTGTTTTGTTTTGTCTATTTCTTATTAAATACATAATAATAATAATAATAGTTCCCCAGAATGTGCATACATTTTCTCAACATATTTAATTTTAGACATCTGATTCAATTTTAGACATCTTTAATTATTGAAAAAAAAACAAAAGAACTTTTTTTTTTATTGAAATATCTAAACAACGCGACATCTTTATTTTCAAAACTATCTTATTTGTAAGATTATTATAACCACTATAAATTTATAACTTTTACATGGACGTACATCTCATTTTTTATCAATATTAGTAATTGATCCTGGTTTTGCCTAGGGGTAGGTTCATAGGCCGGGCCCGCCAGCCTAGCGCCAAGAGGGTTTAATAGACAGGTCAGCAGTGGTATCCCCGGGTAAGTTCCCAAGCCCAAGAGCCCCTCGGGAGGTAATGTCTAGCTGGCCACCGATGAAGACGGTCGGGCCAACCACCGGTCATTATACCAGGCGAACGCTTGGTTGTCTGCACTCCTTGGCCCCTCCCCTACCTAGAGCTAGGTCGGGCGCCACAGTCGGACACGTGGCGATCTACGCTCCAATGTCAGCACAAGAACTGGATACCTATCGCGGTCAGTCCGCCAATTCAGTATCCTCATACTGCTCGAGCACCTCGCGCCATGCCGCGCCACTCCTAAGTGCTCCCTACGAGTTGACTACCACACTCTTGTCTCATCAGTATGGATTAGGGTTGTCAGTTCCCCTGGCTATATAAACTCCGCATTCCCCCTACCGCAGGTACGCGCGCGCAAGCTTTCTTACCCGTTGCCTCATTTCAATTCAGTTCCACTATTAGTCAGCGGATACTGACTTGATCGTCGGAGTGCCTGACCGGGGAAATCCCCGGCGGGTTTGCTTACGGTCACTGTTTTGCAGAGCCCCGTCGGTGCGCGGCCAGCTCGCGGCCACCTCATCAACTCGTGCCACCTGGGAGACCGTCCGACCCGTGGGATCGCCACCTCGCTTCGCGACAGGATCAGTAATATTATTATAATTCATAAGTATTTTACAATATTATAACAAGATTGTTTCCATGGACTAGCACAATTTATACCAATGAATATAAAATATCTCATTGAGTGCTTAATCTCCTGAATACAAATAAAATATTGTCTTGATTTACCTGTTTGTATCTACTCGAGGAGCTGAATCGACAATACTAGGCCCTCCGAAGTATGCATTATTGTATTTTACTCCAATACGTACTACAACATGAGTACTCTATTTTTGATTAACATCAATAAACATTAGCGTTATATTATAACACTTATAATTCATAGCTATTACAATATTGACATTTTATATTTGATTAATATTTATTAATACACATTATAATAATTATTATAATATAACTAATTTATTTTAAATCAATATTATATTCCAACAATTACGAAATTATAACCATATAGTTATAGTAACTACGAAATTATAACTATTATACAATTACATGGTGAGAGGTTTTGAAACATAAAATATACAAAAGATGAAATAAGATATTATTTTGATAATAAATGAACAAAGTGTTCTTTGTTTTTTTTTAATCCAGATATTTACTTTTTGGAATAGATTAATCTGGAAAATAAATTAAAATTCAAGTCATAAGACATAAGGACAGATTGGAATGCCCATCGGATCACATCCTGTGCTCGATCCCCATTAATTTTTTAATTGCATTGCTACAACTTGTTCTTCTCCTCTCCTTCACAGCTCTATATATTTATTGATTTATATCGAATATTTGTTTATTTTGTAAATTGATGGCGTGAAGTTTAACGTGTCACTGCTTGTCTCGGTCAACTGCTTTAATGATTTTTAAAGTTTAAAGTCAACGCGAAATGGGGTGTGAGGGTGGCCATAAACATGGCCATAGCTGGTGCTAATCAAAAGGTTAATTATTAATTAAGTGGAGGATTAAGTTGCTTAATTAATTTGTAAAAAATGTGATACTGTCACGTTAACAACTTCTCCGTGACTATCTCATGTCGTTAACTCGGAAAAATCTTAAAGAAAAACTCAATGAATGACGTGGTATTTTACATGCAGCGATCCTCGACGAATTTATCGTGCCCCCAAAGATATAGTTTGATTCGGGACGACGGCCGGAGGCCGCCGATGATATCCGATCGATAATCGGACATATGCATGT
The DNA here is from genome assembly GCA_024364735.1 of Boesenbergia rotunda. NCBI lineage: Eukaryota > Viridiplantae > Streptophyta > Magnoliopsida > Zingiberales > Zingiberaceae > Boesenbergia > Boesenbergia rotunda. The sequence goes on along the minus strand of JAGFNQ010006119.1, from coordinate 73,911 downwards.
AAAATATCATGTCATTCATTTAACGTTTTATTTAGTTTTTTCACTGAGTATATTATAGCTCTCGTTAACTCTCTGTTTGAATGGGTGACGGAAAATTTATTAATGGAAGGGGACGGAAGGGAAAGTAAAATAATTATTTTCTCTTTATTTGGGTGGATGGAAGGTTCATTAAAACGTGTATTATCATATTTGAGAAGAATGAAAGGTGAGAAAGATTAAATATTTAAAATTATGAAATTATCCTCACTTATTGAAATTCCATTTGACCTATAAAAGTTATTTGTTAATCTGACTAATAATAATAATATATTTTGTCCGACTAGAGACGTCGTAGTGATGCCAGTAGCTTCTCAAGATCCTTAATTCGAGAATTATCTTGAGATAAATGAAAAATAAAATAAATTATAAAGAGAACAATAGTCATGAAAAACAAATTTGAATACTAATTAATTCGCTTTGTTAATACTTGACTAACACATTGAATATTTAAATTAAACTTTATGAATAGAAAATGAAGCAATTAAATCGGACTTGTTAAAAGAAAACCTTGTGAAATTTCTCCTCTTAATTGACATTATTTTTAATTATTTATTTAAAAAAAATAGAAAGATCCTTCCCCATGTCCATGATGTAACATTTGATGCAAATACATTACTTTTTTAAAAAATATATATAAATAAATTATGATAATTACTCCACCTTCTTTCCAACTTTGTATGATATCAACATCACCTATATATTTCTTTGAATAATATCATTGATAATGATAATTATGATACACATGTATGAGATGTGAGATGTGAGGTTAATTCAGAACAGCTGTTGGAGCAAAGGTGACATCGTTCACCTCAAGCGATCTAATATCGTCGGGCCCGTAAAATACTAATTCAGAACAACTGTGAAGGTATAATAAGAACAAGCAATGGCAATGAGCATCTCACCACAAGAGATTGTGCATGAGATTTGCTCTTAACTTTTTTCCCCCCAACTATTCCTTGTTCGATATCGCCTCAGGAAGCTTGAATGTGGGCGGTCTATCGGCTCCCTGTCTCGAGTACTCTCGCCACCTTCTCGCTGCGGCGGCGGCACTCTTAGCCGCGCTCTTAGCCCTCGCCTTGACTTCTTCTTCTGTCATAAAGAACAGGAGCAAATATATTGGATTGGAATGTAGAAATTTGTTGCTTTTGATCTTAATTTTGTTGTCATGAGAAATACCTGTATTCTTGGGTGAACCCCAAATATTGTTCCAAAATCCACTCGTAAATCCGCTCTTATCGGAATCTTTCTGTTTCATCATCTGCATCTTAGTCATTTCCTGGAAATTCAACATGAGCTTCAGAGTAAACAATTGAATGCAGCATCTAATGCTTTGATTACGAGTTGATTTCCCGCGAACAAATAGACGAAACAATTCTTAATATGACTTGATCACAGTTGAATTCATCACTTAGAGAACTCACCAAGACTTTTGCTTGGCGCTTTTCCCATCTCGAATTCGCCTGCCGCATCAAAAAGATTATATTCACATTCGTAAAACTATAGCGAAAAGGGATGCCAATGATATTAACTAACAACTTCATTTGACTAAAAAAGATCAATAACTTTAGGCATCAAGGGAACAAATCTTTATGTACCATTCTGAAAACATCCATGGTTGATCTTCCCATTCCGGCGAGCATTAGCCCAACCTGTTCAAATGAAATCAAATTTCCCATCACAAAACTTATTTCTGACAATTTCATACTTCAATGTTCACTAAATTCTATCTGTTTATAGAGTTTTATAGGCAGTATGATGTTCTAATTCTTCAATTCATACTACAATTGCTGCCACACTGCATTGTAATTTTGACTAAGAGATATCGTCACAAATGGATTTCGGAAAAAAAAAAGTTCATACACTTAAACAAATGATGCAAAACCCCGAAGGACGACGACTAAAGAGACATTAATAGCACAACTTTGGTTCAAAGTAATAAACTATTGTGAATACATCCAAAAAGATCATTAACAAAATATATCTAACAAAGAATCATTGACTTTAAGATGAAAAATTGTCTTGTCTTACATTTACTCTCTCGACTCTGCGCATTTCGTCTTCAAGGAGAGAAAGTTGGGCAGCGGATGTCCAGTGAATGCAATCAACTGGGCTAAAATATAAATTAACAATACAAACAACCGAGATGGTGGTTCAATTAGCGAAAACAGATATAATATAGTGTATATAATGTGATTCATGTACTCAAAGAAAGGTGAAAGGATGATTATGAATGCTGTAGTATGGAACAAATGAGATAGCAGAAGAATTAGGGTAAAATTGTTGCAGAAACTTGCACATTCATCTCGTACAACATACTTCATGAATGTTTTGTTATCTATAAATATTTTGAATAACAAGTGTGCATCTCTCTCTGGCAGCAACCTCTAGGCCGAAACTACGTCTTCCTCAGTTTTTTCTTCGTTCACTGACTACCAGATTCAAGAACTAGTACTTGTCCTGGAGTCTAGGTTGAATCTGGATAAGCAAAAACTACTGCAGTGGAAACGTAGTTCTCGGCTAGAGTTGCCTGCAACCAGAAGCGAGATCGCAATAAAAAGCGTTGTTTATGTATCGACACGGTAGCCTATCAGGCGACTCTCTAGCAGTGCCTACGGTCCCACTCCGGTAGTTTTGCCTTCCCAGATTCGAAACCTAGACTTCCGGACAAGACAAGTTCCTTGAATCTGGTAGCCAAGGAGCCTATCAGATTCAAGAAACTTAGTACTTGTCCCGAGGTCTAGGTTTGAATCTGGGAAGGCAAAAATCAGCGGGTGGGAAGACGTAGGACGGCTTAGGAGGTCTGATGGGCTAGAGGGTGTGTCGCTACAAAAAATTACAGAAAGCAAGGAACTAACATTATTACATCATGCACAGCAAGAATATGATATTTTGAATACTTAACACAATATATTCTGATAATCAAATGCCTCTGCTCTTAATTCAAATTGAGCTTATAATGAATGATGGTTCATATTGACCCTCATAGTTGCTCAAATATATGATGCATGCTATGTTCTCAGATATCAAGTGCTGTCAATTTGCCTAAACAATAGAGGCAAATCAAGATCAGTCAAACAAATGAAGCATTTCCAATATGCACACAATATCTCACCATGTATCAATTGCCTCTTGAACTAAGTTAAGATTCCCTGATTGGCTGCAAACTCTTGCACGACCGAAGTCTTCTTCTATTTTGAACACATCCGGAGCCACATTAGCACAATTTTTGCACCCTGCTCATGCAAGGAAGAAAATATCAATGATGAGTGTCATTTGTTTAGGACATAGATGAGAACCAGTTTCGAATCAGAATTTCAAATAGTGAACCAAGTCCCTATTATCAGAAGCATAACATGAACATGTAATTGTAAGTCAGATTCTATGAACTCGAAGAGCCGTAATCAAGTATTCAATTATGGCCATTCATCAATAGATCCAAACTAAGAAACTTGACATACCTATGCAACAAAACTCATCAACAAATGTATGGTCTTTTGGAGCACTATCATCCAAGAAAGGATTCATAGCCGTTGCAGCATATCCGTGAATTTCATCATATACCATACGCTGCACAGGATCACTGAGCACCTGCCCTTTCCAGTCATATTAATTCACTGAACAATCAGTTGCCTAATGAATGTGAGATTGCAAAACCATACACCAAGTCCATTTTGAAGAACATACCGCATAGACCTCATTGATAAACATGCAGAAGTTATTGATATCTGGATCATTCCCGCTCAAGTCAGGATGGCATGATTTCATACAATTATAATACGCTTTCTTTATCTGCCGAGGAGTGGCATCTGGCACCTGGTAGTGAAATAATACAGGCATAATACATCAGAACCAGGTTGTAATTTGAAGAGGCATAAAATCATTTATCTTTTAAGTATGCCTATGAGGTACAACCATCTAATCATCATCATCAAACATAAGCATCTTAAATTTAGATTGATGTTCACAACATCAATCTTAAATTTAGAAACAGCAGCCGCCATGAAGATAATAACTAGGATTGTAAGATCCTGGCACAATTCAGATCCTACCTAGGATTTAGGATCTAGAACGTTTGGGTCAATTTGCATCATCAGGTCCTAAGGTCTACCCATGGTAAGGAAGAAGAGAAGGAGCTTTTGAGTTGTAACTTTCTTCTCATATTCCTATTCTCATGTGTATATGATGTTTACAAGCCCAACCAAGCCGAGCAGCACTTTCTTCATTAGCAAGAACACGTGCTTCCTGCTATTATGCCACAACAACTACAGATGTACCCTTCGATAAATGGTGGGGAAATGAGTCAACAGAAGCTCAAGCAAAATACCTTGATAGCCAGACTTGGTCCCATTGGTTCACATAGAGAGGATCATACATTAGGCTTAGAGGGTATGAATCGGCTTGGTCTCGAGCATGTAACACCACTCCCTACCCAATCAAGATGAGTGCACACAAGCACTGAAACGATGGACCCTTTTCATGTTTGTGCATGAGTTTCACACAAATCTTCATAATAAGCAATAGGAATGCATCCTGAATGTTCAAGCTTGGTATGGGTCATCCTCAGATCTTCATAAGAAGTAGAGTCTTACTACTAATTTAAAGATGAAGAATGCTTATGATGAGTTCACGAACCCGGATCATTGATAAGCAGAAACGAGCTTACCAGACCGAGAACAGCGTAGTAATCTTCGGCAACGGCATCTCGTGACGAGAAACCCTCAACCTTTGCCGCAGCGACTTAAAGCCCCTCTTCCACTTCCGGCAATCCCGGCGATGGCGGCCAGGCCTCAAATACTCCGCGGCCGCTCCGCTCCGCCACCGGTTTCCATAACCCGGCGCTAACTTGGGGAATTCGAGAAGCAATTCGGTGCGCACCGGCGAGAGCAATGAGGCCATCTGTCTACGAGCGAAGTGAAGCCTGTTCTGCTTTCTGTGACTTCTCCTTTTTATTACTTCAATATTTTCTTTTAATTCCTCCGCCTCTAAAAAAAAGAGATTTTTTCCCCCTTCTCCTTTCCCCAGTTAGATTTTTTTGGTTTGGATGAGGCCAAGAAATTTCCATCCTGGGACTTAGATTAAAAAAAAAACAAAGGAGTAATACGAACGGTGAAAAAGGGTGAAGAAATCCAAAAAGGAGGAGGATAAAAGATTGAAAAAAAAATCGATACCTTAACCGAGCCGGAGATAAATCAAGGCGAAATCTGGTGAATCCGTAGCTTTCGTCATCCTGGTGCTTGAATCCTGGGGCCGTTCTTACATGGCGCAAGCTCCGCCACGACTCTGCCTTGCTCCAGGGCGGCGCCCATCTACAGCGACCTAGTGGGTCTGCCGAGGAGTCTCCCGGCCCTTTCGCCGGAGGCGTAGAACCAAAATGCTATTTCTTTTTTAAAAATCATTTTTTTAAAAAAGGCATATGGAAAAAAGTCATATTTTTTTCTTATATATAGCGATCAGTTAACAGGGGCACGGCCCAACAAGGTTTTAGGAGGCGGAGGCGGCGGCTGTGGAGGTTTTCGTCGAGGGAGCGTGTGTCCGCCATGGCGTCTAGGGTTTCTCTCAAGGTGAAAGGAAAGGGGAAGGGCGGGAAAGGACCCAAGTCCAAGGAACCGGAGGAGAGATCGACCTGCGAGCTCGTCAAGGAGTGGACTACCTGGGCGATGAAGAAAACCAAGGTGATTACCCACTACGGCTTCATCCCCCTCGTCATCCTCATCGGCATGAACTCCGAGCCCAAGCCCCAGCTCCACCAGCTGCTCAGCCCCGTCTGATGCTTCCCTTAGTGATCGGCAAGTTCCTTCTCCCCGCCCCCCAAATTATTAGGGTTTTGAGTTTGCCTGTTTAACATACACTAATATAGTTTCTGGTTTCCAGTTAAATTCCGTGTATTTTCGATTGCTTTGCGTGCATCGTTAGTATGTTCTTGAATGATTGTTCATGATGCGAGCCTGTTACCAAATCTGAATTTTGATATCAGTAAACTGTTCTCTGCAATAACTCATTAACAGTGATCGATCGAAATTTCGAACTAAAAAGAACTTGATGGTTGGTGATTGATCACTAGAAAGCTTGTGATTGCATTGGATGTAGCTGGCTTTGCTGATTAAGGTTTTAGGTTTTAAGACAGAATCTGCCTAATTTAACCCAAAAACATCAAGACATTAAGAGAAATCTATTGATATATGTGTATCTTTTAAGATCCATTACTTCATGATGGTTGCATTCTATACCTTTAGAACAATGATCGCAGTCAGTTGAAAATGGCATGCCCGGCATGGGTGAAGAAGCAAATGCCAAGTAGAAGGACCATTATGGTCAATACTTTTGAGCAAGGACATGTCTGTCAACAACACAATGAGGTGTGAGATCCGCGAGCTGGCACAGTTGATTCATATAAAAATATTATTATTAATAATAGATCTGGATCGATTTCCAAAGAAGTGGAATATTTCATTGGTTATCTCAAATCCTTCTTGCACATGTTGTTGTTATGGATCCCCCGAGGGCAGATTTTTTGTTTCAAAAAAGTCCTTGTCCCTCTTCTCGACGACGGCCGGTGAGTTGTTGAGATCATCTATCGGCGGCCTTTGGCCGTCACTTTGAACAAAACTATATCATGAGGGTACGGTGAACCTGTCGAGATCACCGCAATTGCGATCTCACCGGATTCACGGTCGAATCCGACGAGATTGTAATTGCAACGATTCCGACCGATTCACCATTCTATTATATCATTTAATTTGGTACGACAATCAAAATTCATCGATGATGCTCGATCGGCGAACGGACGACTCGCCGACCGTCACCGGGGGAACAGGACAGACACTTTTCGGGATAGAGGATCGTAATCGCCTCCCCCCCCCCCCCCAGATAGTGGGGGATCATCCTGGAAGGGTTATCGAGATGATAGTTTTGGCTTTTGTTGTCAATGCATAATGAGTGGATGTGAGGTCGGGATAGAACTTATCATGCTTGACAACTCGAATTCAAAGTTCTAAGGGTGCGTTTGGTTGAGGGTTATCCATGATAACCTTGGTTATCCATCCAAAGTTATCAACAAAAACCTTGTTTGGTTTAGGTAATCAGCGATTCCCAAGTAATGATCGATGCCCGACACGTCAGCAAAAGGAGCATGCAACCAGGAATCGAAAAACCTCAGGGAAGTAAGGTTTTTCTTGATTCCCTGGTTATGAAACTTATCTTTCCAAAATTATCCTCCAATATTTACACTTAAGACAAAAATAACCATTACAATTATTAACTTCCGAAAATATTATTCTTGATCGACGACCGACAACGGTGGCGGACGACACCGCGGCGGCCCGGCGGCCGGCGACCACCGCCGGCGGCCGACGACCACCGCCGGCGGCCGGCGACCACCGTCGGCGGCCGGCGACCACCGCCGGCGGCCGGCGACCACCGCCGGCGGCCGACAACCACCGCCGGCGACGATCGCGGCGACCACCGCCGGCGACGATCGCCGACGACCACCGCCGGCGACGATCGCGGCGGCCACCGCCGGCGACGATCGTCATCGACCACTACCGGCCACGATCGCCGGCGACCATCGTCGGCGACGATCGCCGGCGACCACCGCCAACGAGGATCGCCGGCCGCCGGCCACGACCGTCGGCGATGCTCACCGGCGGTGGCGACGATCGCCGGCGTACACCGTCGGCGATGATCACCGGCGGTGGCGACGATCGCCGGCGATGATCACCGGCGGTGGCGACGATCGTCGGCGAAGATCGCCGGTGGTGGCGACGATCGTCGGCGATGATCGCCGGTGGTGGCGACGATCGCCAGCGACCACCGCCGGCGACGACGATCGCTGGAGGCCGGCGACCACCGCTGCTCGCCGGCGGCGTCGCCGGTCGGCGCCGATCGTGGCCGGTCAGCCATCGGTGTTGGACACCGATTGCCTACGTGGACACCAACGATCGACGTCGACGCCCTTACGTCTAAACAAATAAAATTATCTAAACAAATTCTAAAGGGTAATATGGTAAAATATTATATTAAGTTATAGACTATTACCTCCAAACAAACAAGATTTTATTTGATTACCTAAATTGAACCAAACAACTTCAGGTTATGTTTCATTCCCCATAACCTTGGTTATGTGATTACTTGGTAATGACATAACCGAGGTTATATATGATAACTTGAACCAAACGCACCCTAAGAGTGTGTTTGATTCAAGTTTATCGTGCATAACCTTGGTTATGTGATTATCAATTAATCACATAACCTTGGTTACAGTGAATGAAACATAATAATCTTAAGCATGATGATATTATATGCTTGTTTAAATTAAAAATAAAAAAATATGATAATATTGTATATTTGTTCACACTCTTGATTTAAATTATATCAGTCACCATATTGTGATTGTATTTATTTTAATTTTTAAAATTAAAAAATTAAATTATATATAATAATATTATAAATAAATAAAATTTTTTTTATTTTTTATAATTTATTTAGATAATTTTATTGGACATTAAATCTATTTAGTTTATCACAATTATTACCGATTTAATTTACTAAAATTTTAATTAAAATACTAAATTAAAAAATATTTTTTCTTCCGGTCACCCGTTACACCCGCTAGCCGCCGGTGATGTCCACCGTCTGCTGCCACTTCCGCGCTCGGCTCCGAGGATAATTTGGATTTTTTTTTTTTGCTTAACCTCCGAATCGAGAAAAATTAAGGCAATCTAAGGTATTTCATTCTAGATTTGATGTCTCAATTGATGATATTTGTTGATGTTTCAGAATCGAGAAAAATTTTGAAATCGAGAAAAAACTCGAATCAAACAAGTGTGGATAATCGTAGACAGATAATCAAGGTTATACACGATAATCGTGTATCAAAGACGCCTTCACACCGTCATTGAGGTATGCTATGTGAAAGTATAATTCATTGTTCGTTGAATGCCTAACTTTTATCTGATATGATAGACATTGTCAAGTAAAGATTTACTATGAAAGCCCCTTTCTGACAACTCTGAAAATTCAAGGGTAGATTGTTTGTGGAATAAAATTGAGGTCTGATGATGACACTTTGAGGTTACTCCTATCATAGCTCCGAGATTATGGTATAGAGTAGGTGACTAGTCACTATCTCAGGCATCCGCGATTCGATCCTTAGCTACATCGTATTTTACAGAATTTTTCTTCCAAATAGGACGTGAATCGTGGGACGCTGGGTTTCTAAAATTCATCGCGAACGCTTCCCAATTTATCCTGATATCGATGAAAATTTTTATGAGATCGAATCGATTATCTAGATTCGTCTAATACGAATTCAATATTTTTTTAGTCCTCTCTATATATCGATTTTTCTGCTTTGATTAAAAAAATATGGGACGAGCACGATTAAAGAATTCAAACAAATTCTCTCTACTCCTTTGACTTTTTAAAAGTCAAGCTGTAGGACACCCTGACAGTCAAAGCAGGCAAGATGAGGAAGAGGAGTGCGACGAGGAAGAAGCGGAGGAGGGCATGCTTTTCTTAAAAACCGAGGTGGCGGCTGTAGGGTCGTTGTCGACGGCGGCTATCCGTTGGCAAGCGCGGCTTCGAGCCTCACCTAGCTTCCTCGAGGATGACGGTAATGATTTTTTAAAATTTTAACTCGATTAATTTTCTTCATTTCAAAATAAATATAAAGAGAGTGATCCCAACCTTATTTACGGGCAGCTCGGTCAGCTTAGCCAGCCAGTCTAGCTCCACGAAGACCTATCCGAAGGGTCGACAAAGGTCTCACCCGGGGAGTCCCGAACCAGGAACCCTCCCGAAGTATTAACCGACCGATCTCGGGCGGGATCGGGCAGGTCGAGCCCAAGCACCCCTCAACTCGGTCCCCCAGGTCCGTTTTCCCGACTTCGGTCTGGGTTGGGCAATTCAACACTCCATCGACCGGATAACTAATAGATCCGAAACATAACCAGATAGATAGCTTAACAAACCCCCGGCTCAGGGCGTACCTTATGTCTCTCAGCTCCCAGTCGGACGCGTGGCGGCCCACGCTCCATGGACATGACCCGACCCGGTCCATAACACTCGGACTCGTCGGTCGGTACTCCGTCTCCAGACCACCTCTCCCCTACGTCGCGCCTACATCAGTGCATCCGGGGTACGACCCTGACGTCGGGGTAATACATGCCTTACCCATATATGACAATTTCCGACGCACCTCGTGGTTATCCCGCCGACTCGGTACGATCATACCATCCGAGCACCCCACGTCATGCCGCGGTATCTCTTGGTGCTCACCTACGAGCTGATAGACACTATATCCTTGTCACGTCGACACGGACAGGGTTGTCAGCTCCGCCGGCTATATAGGCCCCTCCCCTCCTCATTCCGCAGGTCTGCGCAATTACACTTTACTTTACTCTTCTGCATTTCTTTGCTTTACTATATTCCTTACAGATACTGACTTGACCGTCGAAGGGTCTGACCGGGAAAAATCTCCGGCGGATTTGCTAACGGTCATCTTATCGCATGTCACAGCCAGGTCAGCAGAGTTCGTGGCACTCGGGAAACTATCTAGCCCTTGAAACTTCCACCTCGCTTCGCGACAGGACCAGAGAGAAATGATATCTTGCTAGATGATTTCTGTGTGACTTTGAGCAACACGTTCATATGGCATTGTAGCTCTAATTTGTTCTATTATTAAATTATTTTTCTCTCTCCTTCTAAACTTCCTTCACTCTAGCTCATTCCATCGCCGTCGTCTTCCATCGATCTCGCTCCTGCCAGCAATGCCCGTTCCGACTTATCCGCCGCAAGCAAACCATAGACGTCTCAAGCTAAGCATAAAATACAGCCTCAAACTTTTTCTTGAACAGGCTGGAAGCTCTCCAAACTATTCTATCTCACACAAAGCTGTCGCTATCGCTCTCACCCCCTTCATTCTCGATCCTAAGAAATTTTACTCTGATATCTATTTTTCTCTTTGTACACTATTTTTATTATAATTTCCTAATCCTTCTACCTTGTGAAATTTTAATTAGGATTTAAGGCGACAGTAGTATACAACGTACAAGTCTTATTATTGTAGTAGTTATTATGCAGTAGAGCTTGTATGTTATAGTATTTACTTATATAGTAGATGTTATAACGTGTAACAATTATTATATTAGCAATTGCTATAACATGTAATAGCTATTCAATAGTAGTTATGCTAGAGTTACGAACAGTAACTGTGCTATAAAATGAAATTATCGAAAATTGAAAAATTAATTAAATTGAAAGTTATATTAAAAGAGTTAAAGTAATAATTATTGATAAAAATTAGATATGTTATTTTAAATTATGTTTATATGTTTAACAATTATTGTCTGACTTAAACTCTTGAACAGGTTGAAGCTACTCTACTACATTTCATATAAGTTATCATTTAGGTATGTAATGTGAAAGTATAATTCATTGCTCCTTGAATGCCTAATTTTTATCTGATATTGATAGGCATTGTTCCTTTGTCTCAACTCTGTTTTTTCGCGCTATCACAATTTGTCTCAAATATGAAAATTCAATGTTAGATTGTTTTAGTGGAATAAAATTGAGGTGTGATGAAGACACTTGAAGTAGGAACAGATCTAGAAATTAGAGTTAGAGGGGCTTAAACTTGTTTGTTGGGCTTAGGGAGAAGGATAAAAAGACTAGACAAAATAAAAATTGGGGCTTCCTATTATGGGCTAGAAACTACTATGATGACTTATTATGTCTACAGTTGACATTTGATCGAAGTTGAGAAACAAAATAAATCAAAGGACTAAAAGATAAATCAAATAGAATAGTAAGAATTACAGTTAATTTGATTGGACTGGTTAAGGGAAAAGACAAATAAGCAATAAAATAACTATAAGGATGAATGGAAATAATAATGAAAATCTTATCCTCTTTTTCGATAGTCTCAGCTAGCTCTGACGATAAGAAAAGAAAAAACAAGGGCCACTCTGATTGGAGAGGAAGAAGAGCTAGGTTATTGTTGGTCGGCGGGAAAATAACAAAAGAAAGTAAATAATGAGAGTTGTTGTTCATGAGAAGAAGAAGAAGAAAAGAGAACATTCTCAGAGAAGGAGAAGAAAAAAAAATAACTCAGCTATGGTTGGAAAACAATGGCGAGAAAGAGAAGAACTCTCGGTATGAAGGCTTGTGCGCAAGTCAAAGAGAGATGTTGCTTATATGGAAGAGAATGAATGAAAAAAAAATAAAGAGGAAAAATAATAGGGAAAATTTGAGAAAACTCTCTAATCCCAAACTCATCTTTGCATATAGTCCCCATCCGAAAATTCCTTTGCATGCACTCTCTTATGAGATTCATAAGACAGTTTTATGTGTTATTTTTTTATCAGTATAAAAGAGTAAAAATTCAGTATACATTGTAAAGATTTGAGTATAAATTGTTTGCAATTGAGTACTAATTTAAGAAATTTGAGTATTATTTGAAAAAATTTGAGTATACATTGTTTCAGTATATAGTAAAAATTTCAGTATACATTATAAAAATTTAAATATAAATTGATTTAAATTGAGTATTATTTGAAGAAATTTGAGTATAAAATTTGAAATTTGAGTATGTGAGGTTGCATCCACCACATCAAGATTTTCACATGAGGGGTCACCGAAACTGTATACTCAAATTTTCTAAATTACTACTCAATCTTAAATAATTTATACTCAAATCCTTACAATGTATACTGAATTTTTACTCTTTTATACTCAATCTATCAGGGTGTGAATGTAAAAAATTTATCAAGTGGGGAGTACATGTAAAGACCAATTTGGGATTAGGGAGTTTTTTCTAATTAACCGAAAATAATATATATTTTTTTAAAAAAAATCCTTTTAAATAGTGTCAATCAATTTAAACGATTAAATTAAGTCTAAATCAACTCTCATTTAGATAAATATATTCTTTATCTTCTTGCTTATCTGTTCGATCTTAATTTAATTTTAATTTAGTATTTTTATTTCATGTTTGTTTCATTTATTAATTTATTTATTGAAAAATTTTAATACTTAACAAAAATTTTTAAAAAACGAAAAATATATAAAAAAAAAGGAGGAGCTGAATCCGGAGTTCTCTTATAATGCAACATAGGCATGGATATTTGTCTCTGTAAACCATAGCAGCAAGTGGGTGGATGAGTACGCAAGGTCGTAGGTACTCAAGGTCGTAGATTTCTCGGTTATGGGCATCTCGCTCCTAGGATGTAAATGGTGCAATTAACTTATTTGACGTCGAATCAGTTGAAGATGGCCTCCGCTCGGCTCGGCTCTTGTGGAAGACTAAGCCATGCATCCGCGGTTCGATCCCCAGCTACGGCCCATTTTGCAAGAATTTTTCTTCCAAATGGGGCGCGAACCCTGGGCCGCTGGACTTCTAGACTGGCCACCGCGAGTGCTTCCCGATTTACCCTGGTGATCGGTGGAAAACTTCCGTGGGGTCGGGCTGGTCATCTCAGATTCAATTTGTCTGCTGCCTGGTTTATCATTAAATTTTTTTTTTTCTTGTGGAAGACTAAGCAATGAGACAAAAATAGGGTAAGCGTTGTCGAGATAACGGGTATGTGTAGAGTGCATCATTCATGTTGTTACCCACCATCGATTTTGATTTATATAGAAGCCTTCCGATAGAGAAATGAAAGTGATCATTCTCACAAGAAACGTCATGCCTAAGATGAAAACAATTGCCACTCGGTCTAGATGGTGCAACTTCATGACCTAGGGTTAAGTTATAGTCGAAGACAATCCTAACGTGCATCCATCTCTGACTTTTAGGTTACTCTTACTGATCCCGACCTAGCCTAGGTGTAGCTTGGTCGGCTTACATGGCACCGCAGGAAGACTGATTATTGCCAGGAAAGCTCCGACAACTCAGCGTGGCAAGACATGAAACGGGTACCACTCGGATCGGGATGCCCGATCGGAAGATTAACCAGGTAGTCTAAATTATCCCCAGTGAGAAATACCGAGTGTTCGGTTTAAGGTCGTCTGGTCAACGCTCGGTCAGTAGTCAACCAGCTCCCTCCTTGTGTTCTAATCCTATTCTCTCAGGATGAATCGGGTCGGCTGAGTCCGAGTGTCCCCAAGACACGAGTTGTCCCCGGTTTTAATCCGTATGACATTAGCTGCATAGCAAGATCTTACTCGGGGTAGTCGGTCGACGCTCCGACTCGTGAATTATCATTTTTCGATGGAGTACCTACTCCCCGACACCATACTGATAAAGGTGGTACGGGAGTCGGCGCAGGTTGGCTCAAGCCTGACACCACTTATGTCTGAATCACGGATATTCCGCTGACACAGTACTTGCCTGACAAGCTCTAGCAACCCGTACCATGACACCCCCTATCCATGTCAGAATGGGCGGCGCGGGGCGGCGAGCTGATAGTGACCCCTGATCCTGTCCCCACATGAGACAAAATATGACAGAAGCGATGTAGAGGTTGTCGGCTCCCTTGACTATATAAGATTCTCCGCACTTCATACGTAGGTACGCGCGCGATTCATTTTAGCTACAGTTCTTCTTCAATTTTTCTTCTCCACCAGATAATAACTTGATCGTCAGAGTATCTTGTCGGGGAATTCTCCTGTCGGGTTGTTGATGGTCATCTATTTTACAGTTCTCGGAGCAAGCAAAAGTAATTTCTAAGTCCACCTCACGTTTAGAAGTTTACCTCACTCTTCGACGGGATGACTTACTATCCTAGCCTTATCACTTACGATCCTAGTCTTTTCGATTTCTTAATCACAGGGACAAGTATGTTAGGAACTTTGTGTTATCATTGTGGTCCGTTGAAGCTATCTCGCTCATTGTTTAAAGAATTCAAACAGATTCTCTTTCTCTCTCTTTTGACTTTTACAAAGACAAGCTGTATAACACCCTGGCAGTCAAAACAGAGGAAGAGGAGGTAGTGGAGGAGTGCAGCGAGGAGATGTGGACGGTGGCTGACATGGATATATGAATCAGACAGCAGACAAATTGAATCTGGGGTGACTAGTTCGGCTCCACGGAAGTTTCCTACTGATCACCAGGATAAATCAGGAAGCGCTCGCGGGGGCAATTTAGAAGCCCAACGTCCCAGGGTTCGCGCCCCATTTGAAGGAAAAATTCCTACAAAATGCGTCGTAGCTGGGGATCGAACCGAGGATGCCTAAGTTAACTACTAGCGACCTTACCGCTGTACCATAGCCCCGGTGGCTGACATGGAAATGCTGCGTGAGGAGGAGATTCTCTTCCTTCTTCGAAACCGAGGCGGCGGATGCAGCGTAGCTTGCAGCCTCGTCGCCTCCCTTGGGAGGACGATGGTGATGATTTAAAAATTTTATATAATATTTTTTAAAATATGTTATATATAGGAGGGGTAAAGCGTATTTTAGTTCATTTTATTGTTCATTATTTATCTCAAAATAATCTTTCAATTGTTTCGGACTGTCAAAATAGTATGTTGTGTTTCAAAATATTTTTTAAATTCATCTTCCCATTAGATTTCCACTCATTCATAAGTCCATTTTCGTTCCTCTTATTTGTCACCTATCCAAAAACAATCCCTCCTCTTTTCAGGTTGTCAAAATGATCTCTCATGTTTGTCAAAATATTTTTCGAATTCATCTTTTCTATTAGATTTCTGTTAAAAATAAATAAAATAAAACACATCACTTATTTATATCTCCTATTAGTTCATTTTCAGATAAAGATATATTCTTATAGTAATGCATGATATGAATGAAAGTTATCTAATCCTTGGTTTGGCCTACTCTCATATCATGAAAGCATTTGCATTTTCTCTTATCCTAATTTAAACTTTTACAACTTATCAAAATAGCTTATGTTTTTCATAAATTTTTTTCTTTATAATTGATAAGTATGTATTGATAATTCAAAAGTAATTTAGCTGAAAGAAAAAAAATTTAATTTAAAGAAAATGTAAAGAAATTAACTAACAAGAGATATGAATGGGTGATAGGTTTTATTTTCATTTAATTTTAATGAAAATCTAATAGGAAAGATAAATTTGTGAAATATTTTAAAACATAAGGGACCATTTTGACAGCCAGTAAAGTGGATAGATTATTTTTGAATAAGTGACAAATAAGAGTGACGAAAATAGACTTATGAATGGATGATAAGACTTTATCTTCGTTTGTTTTTAATAGAAATTTAATGGGAGGATGAATTCGAAAAACATATTGAAACATGAGAGACTATTTTGATAGCCCAAAAAGTTGAGGGACTATTTTGGGATGAGTGAAAAATAAAAGGAACTAAAATGGGCTTTACCCCTATATAGGATAAATGAAATAGAATTTCTCTCTCGCTTAACCTTAAATATGTGATATAATATGGTCATGATTTGTTCAATAGTAATTACAAGTAAATATCTAGTATAACGTTAAATTTGTGAAACGTTGTTGTTATAATGTGATCATAATTTAGTCAATCATGTTGTAGCAACTACGAGTCAATAGTTGCTATAACATTAAGTCTGTGTTGTAGCAGTTACAGTTTCGTAGTTGCTATAACTTGATTGAACAAAATCATGATCACGTTATAGCAATTACGATTCTATAACTGCTATAATGTAGCAGTGATCATTCCGTGACTGCTACAACACGAACTTAACAAATCATGATCAATATCTTTCACTGCTACAGTAAAAAACTCCCTTGATATTGTAAAAATCAAGCATAATCACGCAACATATCAATTATAAATAGACAAAGGCGAAATTGCTCGCCCCCAGCGCCCCCGCCGCACCTGTCCCAAGGCCATTACAAGGGAAGTAAATCACGATCTCCAAAATAATTATAAATAAAGAAAGTAGAAAATAACGCGGTCAAAACTCAATTTTGGTATTAGTCTTTTGTTGGTGCTCATCTTTCAAGATCAACGCCAACTTTAGCGATAGTCTTGGGACATCTCCAATAATTCGGTGCTTTGGTGGATTTGTTTTTTTGGCCCCCATCACAAAACGAGGAATCAGGCAAAGAAGTTGGGTTTGAAAAATCGAACTCAACTTTGTTGCTTTTAGATGCCACTTAAGAAAGTGAAAACAAAAAAATAAATTAAAAAAAATTAAATTGTGGATGCTCTTGGGTTCATATTAGTATTTAAGAGTCAACCCTTCAGTGATGATTGATATATTTAAATTGTAATATTGATTTTTAAAATTTAATATTATAATTATTATGATCCTCTCGTGAAACGAGATGGAAGTTTCAACAGTGAGATGATCTCCCAAGTAACACGAGCTGTCGATCTGGCTCCGATCTGCGAGAAAAATGACCGTTAGCAAACCCCCCGGGGAAGATCCCCGGTCAGGCCCTCCGATGGTCAAGTCAGTATCCGCAGGAAATGTACCAAAGAAAAAGGAAATAGCAGAAGGGAGCACAATTGCGCATACCTGCGAAAGGAAGAAGAGAATGACTTATATAGTCGGGGGAGCTGACAACCCCTGTCTATGTCAATAGGAGAGTGGTATGGTGCTTGTCAGCTCATGGGAGAGCACCGATCGACGCCGCAGCATAGCGCGGGGGTGCTCGTGTAGTACAGTAGTACAGTGTCGCTGACACATCGACAACATAGGCCATAAATAAGTAACGCTCGTGCTGACTCCTTTGTCATGGTTGTACCTACGGTGTCCTGGAGGTGGCGTAAGGGATGATTGGTCCGGGGACCACTTACCGATCGACGGGCCTGAGTGATATCGATCGGGTCGGATGTAATATCGCCAAGGGACACAAGGTACACCCCCTGAGCCGGGCGGGGAGTTGCTGAGCTATATTTGTCGTGCCGCCCTTCCAGTCTCCTGGTTGAGTGTCCGATTCTCATAGTGCTGAGAACTGACTTACCCGACCTAGCTCTGGGTCGGGGAGCCAATATCGGTGCTCGAGTCGAGAGGTGATCGACGTTGCCCGCCCGGCCCTGCCGAGTGTATTCGGGTCCGGCTCGTCCTCTGTTGACGTGGCCCTTGGGCCCCTCGGTTCGCCTGGGCTTAAAGGACCTTATTCCTGATTCTCTCTAGTCACGGAACCAGGCTAGGCCGGGATGATATTATTATATGTCATTAACAAAGAGAAAAAAAATTTATTTTAGTTTAAAATAAAAAAAGAAAAAATTATATGTAGACAAAAATAAAATAAAAAGAATAGATATAGATCCTGTCTACATCGGATGTCACCCATTAAAGGTGTACAAAATCATTTATTTATCAATATTTGGGACCGGCCGTATTAATATTCTCGCAGTTAATATCAAATCAAATTTCCATAATTATATACGACCCAATTTCCCACCGTGCTCGTGGCCATCACCCATAACCACCTCAAAACCTACGTGATGACTTGAACCCACCTACTGACCCGACTCCGGCAGCCATAAAACAAAAACACCAAGTCAGTTGCTTTATCACTTTTTGGTTCCCACAACTCGAACCTCCCTCCCCTCCCGCCGTCTCCGCCGCCGTGGCCGCCTTCACCCTCGATCAAGCGCAGATCGATCCGATCGGCAAGACACAAAGTGAGTCCCAGTTTTTTTTTTATTGATTTGATTGTGCGTGTTTGTTGTTCGCGCAAATATCGTTACGCGACGCGTGTTTTGGAGTAAGATTCCATTCCAAGCGCGTTCGTCGTCGTCGACGACGACGACGACCACTCCACTTGTTGATTGTTATTGTATTGTTGATATATTCACGTTTGGTTCCGAGTTGAAGGCGTGGGCGGCTGGGCGCAATGAGGGGGCCGTCGGCGACGCGGCACGAGCGGCGATGGGCGTCGGACACCGTGCCGGCGGGGAGGGCGCTGAGCGGGGCGTCGTCGCCGGCGACGTCGGGGATGGTGTCGGACGACGGGGAGGAGTTCGTGGAGGTGACCATCGATCTGCAGGACGACGACACCATCGTGCTCCGCAGAGTCGAGCCGGCGGCGGCGGCGGCGGGGTACGCGTCGGACGCCACGTGGTCGGAGGTGGCGTCGGCGTCGCGGTCGCCGTCCATCGGGCGGAGCTCGTCGCACCGGCTGCTGCAGATCTCGCAGGAGCTGAAGGCGGAGGCGGTGGCGCGGGCGCGGCAGCTGAAGGAGGACCTGAAGGCGGAGCTCAAGCGGTTCCCCTGGGGCCACGGCTCGTCCTCGCGGGCGGCCGCCGCCTCCTCCTCCTCCGCGACGCCTGGGGTCGATTCAGCGCTCGCCGCCAGGGCAGCGCGCCGGCAACGGGCGCAGCTCGATCGGAGCAGATCCGGCGCCCACAAGGCGCTCCGAGGCCTCCGATTCATCAGCGGCCGCGAGGCCAACGGCGTCGACGCCTGGAACGAGGTGCAGAACAACTTCGACCACCTCGCCCACGACGGCCACCTCGCCCGATCCGATTTCGCCCAATGCATAGGTCCCCCCCACTTCTTCCTCCATCTCCCCCATCTCCATCTAACCAAACCCTAACCCGACGCAGGAATGAAAGACTCCGAGGAGTTCGCATTGGAGCTGTTCGACGCATTGAGCAGGAGGCGGAGGCTGAACGTCGAGCGGATCAGCAGAGACGAACTCCACGAGTTCTGGTCCCAGATCACCGATCAAAGCTTCGATTCTCGACTTCAGATCTTCTTCGACATGTAAGAAATCCCTAATTTCGTTCTCAATCCCAAATTAATTCGATCCCCAATTTTCAAATTTCGAATCCGCCTAGGGTGGACAAGAACGAGGACGGCCGCATCACAGAGGAGGAAGTAAAAGAGGTAATTTCTTCCCCTCCTTCCTTTTCCGTTCGCCGTTTACTTTTACCAAAATAAGATAATTAATTATATGCATCGTTTACTTAATGGAGTTGGTGAACGGAACCGGCGACATCAGTACCAACCACCCGGTTTCCTCCTCACAAAGCCCTTCGCTTTCATTGACACATTCTTAACAGCTCTGGAATATTAGTTTTACCATTTTGCCCAGTCCACTGGCCCTGCCCCAGCGGTTGGTGAAGGGTATTTAGGTCAAAGATTATTATTTCCATTCCAATTGCACATCAATGTATCCATCTTATTGATATGTTTTTGGATATTTTACTAAGTTGTTTTGAAATTAACCTTATTTATATAGATTTTGATTGACTTGTTTCATTTTTTTTTCTTTTCAGATAATAATGCTCAGTGCTTGTGCTAATAAGCTGTCGAGGCTGAAAGAACAGGCAGAGGAGTATGCAGCTTTAATAATGGAGGAGTTGGATCCCGAGAGACTCGGCTACATCGAGGTGAGACGTGAATTCTTTTATAGATATATATATATATAGCCATGGGTCCAGTCCAGCCTGATCGTAGCATGCAGTATATAACACTTCTCTTCCATAATCGTTGACTCTTTATACCCATTCGGTGAAAGCTCACATCCTGTCGTGAATCTTAAGCTATGGATTTCAAGAGACGTCTGTTAGGTTAATTTCACTTTTATTTCTTGGTGGACTTGTACCTGTCTCCTTTTTCGAGTTCTAGAAGTATGCTGGTGCCTTTGTCAAACTTGTGATGGTGGTGCATGCAGAAAGGACGCTTGACGTGGCCTTGTTACCAGAAGCACCACTTCACCTTTGTCACTTCTCCCCAAATCCATGCATTTTATGTTCGATCACTTGTGTTAATTATATTAATAAACTAAGCAAAACTTTAATGACAGCTTTGGCAACTGGAGACGCTGCTGCTGCAGAAGGACACGTACTTCAACTACAGCCAGGCGCTGAGCTACACGAGCCAGGCGCTGAGCCAGAACCTGGCCGGGCTGAGGAAGAAGGGACCGATCAGGAAGCTGAGTACCAAGCTGGCCTACTACGTGGAGGAGAATTGGAAGAGGCTGTGGGTGGTGGCCCTGTGGATCGCCCTCATGGCTGGCCTCTTCACCTGGAAATTCATTCAGTATCGCAACAGGTACGCGTTCCGTGTCATGGGTTACTGTCTCACCACCGCCAAGGGCGCCGCCGAGACCTTAAAGCTTAACATGGCCCTCATCCTCCTCCCGGTCTGCCGGAACACCATCACCTGGCTACGCTCCACCCGCCTCGCCCGTGCCCTGCCATTTGACGACAACATCAACTTCCATAAGGTCAGTCATATTCTTATTAATTATTCTTTTACTCTCCAATTTCAGTATGGCCGACATCAGAAAATTATGATTATAGCATTAAATAGTTGGAGTATGCCATAAGTCGGGCAGAAAAATATGTGGAAAGCGATGGCTTTACCTAACCACCATTGAAGAAAACATGCGCAGGGAAGAAAGACTTCCCGGATACATTTGTATACCTAACCAGATGTCTTCATGTGTGGTCAACGGTCTAATATATTTGGATGAAGAGATGTTAGCATCAAGATATATTATGAAAGTACACTATTATTGAACATCGATAAATGAGAAACTACATTTTTCACACTTTAATGGAGAAAGGAAAGGGCAAGGACCATAATTGTAATTATAAGTTTTGTCTTTGAGCTAGCATTTGCATCGTTTGTTCATTTGCTTTACTGTATTTAGACCATAGCAGCAGCGATAGTCGTTGGAGTGATCCTCCATGCTGGCAATCACCTCGCTTGCGACTTTCCCCGGCTAATCTCATCCTCCAAAGAGAAGTATCAAGGTTTGCGCCCTTATTTTGGAGACACAAAGCCAACCTACTTGGATCTCATGCGAGGCGTTGAGGGCATCACTGGAATCGTAATGGTGGTCTGCATGGCGGTGGCTTTCATCCTTGCAACACACTGGTTTCGTAGGAGCCTAGTGAGATTCCCTAAGCCCTTCGATAGGATTACTGGTTTTAATGCTTTCTGGTACTCCCACCACCTATTTGTCATCGTCTACATTTTGTTGATTGTGCACGGAGAACGTCTCTACCTCATCCACAAGTGGTACAATAAGACAGTATGTTCTTTCTTCATTGGAATTTCAATTTTATGATTTTTCTGCTATTATATGACTCAACTTTCTTGACTGATGCAGACATGGATGTATCTTGCAGTTCCTGTTCTTCTGTACGTCGGGGAGAGGAGTCTAAGAGCCCTCAGGTCCGGTCATTACTCTGTTCGTTTGCTAAAGGTAACTCTGTTCTATCGTGAAAAGTTGACCGTGCGTGTACAATTATGTAATGTTAGTAACTTCGACTTCTTAACTTCAAATCCAGGTTGCCATATATCCAGGTAACGTTCTCACGCTTCAAATGTCAAAGCCTGCAGCATTTCGCTACAAGAGTGGTCAGTACATGTTTGTGCAGTGCCCTGCTGTCTCGCCCTTTGAATGGTATATCTCATGATGCAAAATCATTTGTTTAGAAGTTCCAAGTCAAACTATATTCTTACTGTATTCTTTCTCTCCTGTAGGCATCCTTTCTCAATCACTTCAGCTCCTGGAGATGACTACTTAAGTGTCCACATTAGACAACTCGGTGACTGGACAAGGGAACTAAAACGAGTTTTTGCAGCGGCATGTGAGCCTTCAGTTGCAGGAAAGAGTGGCCTTTTGAGAGCAGATGAGGCTACCAAAAAGAGGTATGTCTTGCAGTACTGACTGGAATTAATATGGACTTACATATTTGGGACAATTGAAACACTATCTAAACTATATCAAGTAAATTTAGGCGAAATAAAATTCACTGAATCATAATGTTCGTAGTGATATTTTAAAGAGCTCCTTTTTCGAATTGCAGCTTGCCAAAACTTTTGATTGATGGGCCTTATGGTGCTCCAGCCCAGGATTACAAGAAATACGATGTTCTTCTACTTGTCGGCCTCGGCATTGGTGCAACTCCTTTCATTAGCATATTGAAGGATCTACTCAACAACATTGTCAAAATGGAAGAGGAGAATGTGAGACTTAGATTCCTTTTTCTTATTGCCCTTATTCAAATGTAGCAGCACTACCTCAGTTGAGATGTCGATTTATTAGTGTTCCTGACACAGGAAGCACTCTCCGAACTCTGCCCGCCAAAGCAACCACAAAATGGAGAGCGAGTTGATTTGGCAACACTCATGAGAGCCTCCCGCAGAGTGAAGTGGACTCTCAAAACAACAAATGCATATTTCTATTGGGTTACTCGTGAGCAAGGCTCCTTTGATTGGTTTAAAGGAGTTATGAATGAAGTGGCTGAGTTAGACCAACGGGTATATACATCTGCAGTATATCCTCGCTCGTACTAGTTCCTAACTAATTCATTTCGACTGATAGGGCATAATCGAGATGCACAATTACTTGACCAGCGTGTATGAAGAAGGAGACGCAAGGTCAGCTCTAATCACCATGATTCAGGCTCTCAATCACGCAAAGCATGGTGTTGACATCGTTTCCGGCACTAGGGTGAGTTTATTGAATTATTGCTTTGTTTCATGAGCTTTGATACGCTCAGTGAAAAAATTCAATGAAAATCTCAGTAAATGATGTGACCCACGTCCCGAATCAAATTATACTCTGGGAGGCACGATGAATTCGTCGAGGATAGCTGCATACAAAGTGTCACGTCATTCATTGAGTTTTTTCACTCAGCATATCATTTTCCTTGATGAAACATTGCATGAACGGAGATATGAATAAACCTAAATGCCAATAACTGCAAATAATTTCTAATTGATTCTTCAGGTGCGCACGCATTTTGCTAGACCTAACTGGAAGAAAGTCTTCGCCCGGATAAGCTCCAAGCACCCCTTTGCAAAAATAGGTTAGTTTTGTAGTTCTTCAGTATTCTTATTGAATATCCCTACCATATCAGCAAACTTGAATCCATGGTGCATCCATTGGACACAGGAGTCTTCTATTGCGGAGCACCCGTTTTGGCGCAGGAGATAGGCAAGTTGTGCTATGACTCCAACCAGAGAGGTTCAACCAAATTTGAGTTCCACAAGGAGCATTTCTGATCAACATTCATCGATCTGGTATACTATACGGTAGAGAAAAAAATGTAAAGCCTTTTTGTTTATTTCCCATAATGATATTGAGAGCCAAAGAAAGCTGGTCTATGCAATCAAGAGCTAGAAAGTCTATGTTATTGTAACTAATGCTTGTAACTACTAGCAATAAGTGAGGAGAAAAGGAATTGCCATCTTAGTGTATACTTGTATATGAATCCACCCAACTATGAAAGATGAACCCTAAAAAAAGACTAATAATTGACTAACTGTATATGATTGTTGAGGTGGGTGAAAGGAAGTGTCTTAATGTTTGTATTTCATTAACGTGTTAAAATTGTTACAGTTGATTCTGCAATCAATGAGCTGGGAATTTAGTTCCCCATTGGAAACTCTACGGCTGTTATCTGGAAAAGAACCTATTTAAATGTAGGCCTGGCTACATCACAACTCATATCTTTCTATATTTTTTAGTTAATATAAGTGAAATATATGTTCTTATCATGTTAATATTTGAGATGTGGATCATCAATTCATTATGATATTAAGCGTGTGTTTGGTTCAAGTTATCATATATAATCTTGGTTATATGATTGTAACCAAGATAATGGAGAATGAAATATAATCTGAGGTTGTTTGATTCAATTTAGATAATCAAATAAATTGTTTGATTTAATTTAGATAATCAAATAAAATCTTATTTGTTTAGAGATAATAGTCTATAATATAATATTTTACCATATTATCTTTTAGAATTTGTTTAATAATTTTATTAAATTTTAAATCAAATTTATTTAATTTATTAAAATTTTAATTAAAATATTAAATTAAAAAAATATTCGTCGGCGACACCGACGTCGGCGTCGATGTCCACCGTCGGTGTTCGCGTAGGCAGTCGGTGTCCAACACCGGCGGTCGGTGCGCCGGGTAGGCTGTCTGCGTCAATCGTCGGTTGGCTGTCGGCATCAACTGTCGGCGATCAGCGCCGATCGTCGGTCGTCGGTCGCCAGCCACCGGTGGCGGTCGCCGACCGTCGTTGCCGGTCGTCGGTCACGAATAATGCTTCCGGAATTTAATAAATTGTAATGAATATTTTCGTCTTAAATATAAATATTAGAGGATAATTTTAGAATGATAAGTTTCATAACCCCGGAATAAAAAAAAACTTACTTTTCTAAGGTTCTCCAATTTAAGATTGCATGTCCCTTTTGCTGACATGTCGGGCATAGATCAGTACTTGGGAATCGATGTTTATGTAAATCAAATAAGATTTTCGTTGATAACCTTGGATGAATAATCAAGATTACGAAGGATAACCCCCAATCAAATATACCCGGAATAAAACATGGTGTTAAAGTGCCTTATCTCAAGTGATAAGCATGGGGATATATGTTGCCTGAAATTCCGAGTTCGAGTCTTCTTAGCGAAATCCTGGAAGGGGGTTTTCGATAAAGGGGACCATTTCGACGGTGGGGTTAATCACTATAAAAAATTTACCCATACCAATTTTTGTCTTCGGGGCTATGGTGCAATGGTAGGGCGACTAGTCACTATCCTAGATATTCGCGATTCGATCCCCAATTACGGCGTATTTGCAGAAATTTTTCCTCCAAATAGGGCACGAACCCTGGGACGCTGGGCTTCTAGACCGCTCACTGCGAGCGCTTCCCAATTTACCCTAGCGGCCGGTGAAAAATTTTCGTAAAACCGAGCCGGTCACCCGAGGTTGTAAAAACCTCGTTAATCAATTTTTTTTCCCAGAATGAAACGTGGTTCATTGATTTGTTATGATACACTGCTGCATGGTATGGTGCAGCCCAACCAAATCACAATTTAAATTATTAATTTCTATGTTTTGCATCTCTATAAAAAAATAGATTAGTGGGCGGAGCGCTCGCGTTCTATTTAAAGGAAAATTTTTTATAAAAAAGTCATAATTAGGGATCGAATTGTAAATATCTAAAAAAACAACTAGTTACCCTACCACTTTACCATAACCTCGGAGACATGTTTTGCATCTCTATAAAATTTAGTAATCGTATGTTAATTAATAAAATCATGTTATAAACTAATAAACAATTTTTCAATATAGAAATCTCCAAGATATTTTGATTTTAATATAAGTTTTAAAAGAGTTAGGGGTGCTTGGTATAAATTTAGTAATGAGAATGGTAATGAGTTTGATTGAGGGGTTTATGGGTTTGGTGATAACCTAGTGGAGGGTGGGTTATGAAATTAAGGGTATCATATCCTTATTTTGATTCCGATTCCCATATACCAAGCATCATCAATGGGAATGAAATAGATTTCATTCCCATTTCCACCTTCTAAACCCGCTTATCAAACGCCCCCTTAATAAATATTGAATCTGAGTAGACCTTTAAAATGTTCAAATATTTATTAGTTCTTAATTTTTATTTATTTATCCTTTAAATAAAAGTAAAGCTTTAGACAATAAACTAAAAACGCTAGGTGATATTTTAATATTAATAAAAAAAAAGGCAAAAATTAAAAGAGCTTCCTAAATTAAGAGAAGAAATTCCAGTTGAACGTTTCCTCTTTATTTTTTCAAAGATTTATCTGGAAATTAACCTTTAGGTGTAAAAGCTATCTATACAATGTGTTATACATACTATTATATAAAAACTATTATTTACCAATTTGATTAAAAATATTTAGATTTCATCAAAATAAATTTAAAATAATTATAGAAGCTATTTTAATATAATACTGCTTAGATATCTTAAATAAAATTTAAATCTTAAATTATAAACTCACATTAAATATATTATAATAGTTATGATTAATTTTTTAGGATATGAATCTCATATCTTAAATTTATCTTGAATAATTACTTAGTAGATTTTATAAATTTTAGAATCTTATCACTACAAAGTATTCAGCGTTTAGCGACGGATTTATTCCGTCACTATTCCGTCGCTAAATGCTAATAGCGACAGAAAGAGCACCGTCGGTTATCTCTCCGTCGCAGGTCAAAGGTAGCGACGGATACACCAAATCCGTCGCTAATAGCGACGAAAATTAAAAAAATAATCCGTCGCTATTAGCGACGGATACATAACCCCCATCGCAAATTACCAGATCCAGGGGTGACATGTACGAGGACAAATTAGCGATGGGAAGTCAAATATCCGTCGTTAATAGCGACGGACTACTCAATTATCCGTCGCTATTCTATCGTAATTGGCGATGGAAAGTCAATTATCCGTCACTGTTAGTGACAGATATGGTAAATATCCATCACTATTAGCGACGGAATAGTCAATATTCCGTCGCTAATAGTGACGGATTTTAAAAAATTCTGTCATTATTCTTGGAAAATTTCCAGCAGCTATATTCCACTTTTTCCCCTTCCCATATTTACATTCAATAAATACAATATTATTCAAATCACACTACAACATATATCCAAATACATACCAAACATGTCCAAGTCCAAACACATACCAAACACATAACAAACATGTATCAAATACATATCAAACACATACTAGATCAAAAGTCCAAGTCCATACATATAAAGTCCAAGTCTAAAGATATCATATTGATATCGTAACGAAAAACTATAGTCTAATAGAGAAACAATATATACATGAACACAGAGTAAATATTGGATCAAAAGGAACAATATTCCTGCACAATGGAAGAGAAACGATATAAATAAAAGTTAAATAGAGTCGATATTTGAATATAACTTTGATAATGTTAAATCTGTAAGTGAAAATGAACAAGTAAGAAACAATTAGGAAACAATATCCAATATATATACCTTTCAACCCAGTCAATATCTGAATTCAACTCTGATAATGTACAATCTGTAAATGAAAATGAACAAATAAGGAACAATTACTGATGCATATAATAACAAACCAGATAGTTACTAATGCATGTAATAACAATTACTGAATTCAACTCTAATAATTTAATTTTGTAAAATATAGACAAAAAATATAACATACCACAAAAACGTCTCTACTCATCTGGGGTATCCTCAAGATCCTGCATCTCCTGAGACTCAAAACGAGGAAGGACGGGAGGGGCGGACATCTGTATCATAGGCGATAGGGTCGCTGCAAAAGCTTGCATGTGACGCACTAACTCCTCAGTATGTGTCTGGCGGGCCCGCAAATCTCTCAACTCTACATCCCTCACTGCGTCCCTCTCGGTCCACGCTGCGTCCCTCTCGGCCCACGTCGTCTCCATTGTCGTGAGTCGAGTCCGCAGGACATCATTGTCCTCCCGCAATTGACGAACCTAACTAGAGGAAGGCGAGGAGGATTCTGGACGTCTCCTAACCCCTGGAACTCTCATCTGATCATATGTGATTTTTGGCCTGAGAGCCCAGGCCGTATAGGGCGGTCTTCCTCCTTCCATCGACGACATCATAATAAATCTCATTCACCTAGTCGGTGGAAATATACTGTGAATCCTCCCCCTCTGTAGCAGGCTGAGACGCCTCTGCCTCTGCAACTCTAGTGGTCATTGCTTCCTGTGAAATAATAATTAAATTAATCTATATAAAATATCAAAACAAATAAAATATAATTAATATACTTACATTGATTGCTAAGGAGCGTCGATCGACAAATGATCCATCTTTTTTCTTATGGGTCTTGCTGAATACCTCTCAACTAGTGAGAGGTATCTGTAACTCAGCAGCCCGTATACACAAAATATAATGTTTAAACATATCAAAAAAAATATACTAAATGTTTATAATAACCTAAATAAAAACTTACCAAGTCAGTGGCATGCTAGACAATGGAACGAGAACAAGCCGTGTGCTTCATGGATCCGGTACCGGGGCCAGCAAGCTCGGAGTTGCGATTGGCTCGAGCAATCACAACATTATCTTTCCAGTGCTGGGCATCCCAGACTGCTCGTCATGCTGCCCAAACTGCCTCATGGACCTCTGAAGGCCTATTTGACTTCTTCTCCACTTGTATACCATGTCCCTGTACAACTTGGAGCAGTAAGCATTCCAAGTTCTTTTGAATTGCTCCTCTGCACCCTCCTCCCAAATATATCGTTTCTGTAAAAAAAAATGGTTAGTATCATGTTAGTTATAACATCAAATTAAATATATATGTAAACTACTTACCAAGAATTCACTGTTATAAAAATTCTTCAATTCTTGCTTGATATGACCCTATGTTGTCGCAGTCGATGACAATCTTTATTTGATTTTTTTTGTGATATACGCTAAGACCCGGTGACCATCAGGAACGAAGCTGTAGCAAAAATGAAATATATTAGTAAAATTTTACCTAAAATATATAAGAATTACATATGTACTTACCAGTCACCCACTACTCTCAATGTAATCTGGTTACCACGTGGTCTCTGGCCTGACTGCATGACTATAAAAATCCAAACTTATAATATTAGATATACACATTTGTAATAGTTAATCCAATGAAGATATGCATTACATACAACTAGTATCAACTAAGATGAAATATAAATAATTAGTATCAACGAAGATGAAATACAAACAACTAGTATCAACGAAGATGAAACACAAACAACTATATTCAACGAAGATGAAATACAAACAACTAGTAATGTTCAATACAAACAACTGATCTTAATCCGATGGAACTAAATTAACATGTAAGTTTTCATCGCTTGACTCCGTTGATACATCAACCTCCTCACTGCTAGATATTTCACCATTATCAATTTCCTCGTAAGAAACATTATAATCTATAAGTAATTGTGATGTTGATTGTATTTCTAAATCAACGGAGTTTATTATGACTTCTTCATTTTAATAAGCATTGGAGTTGTGGACAGTTATCGTATTTGACATTTCAATGGTTGACCTAGGCTTCATTTGCCAAACAGCTAGTCATTCACTTGGTCATCTGCATTGATTACATGTACACTTTAACTCGGTGTCATTCAAACACTCAGAATGACACTTTCCAAAGTTCACAAATTCTTCCACTCCAGCAAAAAATTCTTCACGGATAAATCCATTATCTACCCTATTATACATCCATGTCTTGTTCGTATATATTGTATCTGAATTATCAAACACAAATATCAAATCCATTATCAGCCACAAATAACAATCTAAATTATCCAACTTTGTTTCTAATTAATCAAACAAGACATATTAGAGGCATAATTAAATAATATCATTCTAATTAATCAAACAAAACATATTAAAAGCATAATCAAACAAATATTAATCCTATACTAATAATAATTAATTAGGATAAAACAATTAATTAAACAAACCTGCTAATCATTTAATTAATTAATTAATTAATTAATATTTAATTAATCAATTATCTAGGATTTGCTGTTGCCCGCCGGCAGCTAGGGTCGCCAGTAGCTATGCCAACCCTCGCGCGCCCGCAACATCCCGCGCGCGGCCGCAGCGGGCAGCCGCGCTTATCGGAAAACTTCTTCGTCGGTGAAGAAGATGCGTTGGCCGCGGAAGGAGAAAACAATGCTGTCGGAAACCTATGAGATGCAGCGTACTTGTGATTGGAGGAGGATTCGTCGGGGATGACGGAGACACAACGGAGAAGATAGAAGAGAGAGCCTGATCACGCGCAGGCGGGTGGGAGGGCGAACGATGCAAATTAAACCTAATTTAACGACGGAAATAACTTGTTCATCGCTATTAGCGACGGACAAGTTACAATCCATCGCTAATAGCGACGGATTATCGGGTTTGACCTATTCCATCGCTAATTTTAGGGGTTTAATTTGACTTGGATCCTAGTATTAGCGATGGATAATTAATATCCGTTGCTAATAGCGACGGAAAATTTAATTTTTCCGTCACTAATCGCTGATTTTTTTTTTGTAGTGTATATAATTTTAGAATAAAACCATGAGTGAATCGCTTATTTATTTATTTTTTTTTAAAAAGAGACATCCTTATTGATGATGATTTTTGTCCTAATAAAATTTTATATGACTTTTTGAACATTTCTAAATATTTGAAGGGTATTTAAAATTTACTATATTTTTTTCTGCACGCTATCAGATTTAGAAATTTAAAACATAGCATAATAGATTACTTTAAAAGGGATGAACGTATATTTATTTACATATATTTTAACAATCCAATAAAAATAATTAATATATTACACGCATATTAATTTATTAATCTCCATGCCAACGTACTCAAGAAAAAGTTTAAGGTGTGTTTGATTTGTGTCATTTTTTATTTTTAATTTTTTAGAAAATCATATTTTTTAGTTTTCTGAAAAATATTTTTTTTTCTATTCTTGAGTTTTTCAGAAAATATTATTTTTTTTAAAACAAAGTTAGAAAATGTAAACCAAATATGTTTTCCAGAAAATCACATTTTCTACATAAAATAAACATAGAAAATAGACTGAAATATACAAACCAAACGCCCGCTTATTTTTCTAGATGTTTGATTAACATAAGAATATAAGACTCACAAATTAATTTTATTTTAATCCCTACTTTAATTGAATACTAAAATGAGCACGGATAAACAAATCTAAAATTTCAATATGAAATTCAATATGAATGATATGATATTTTTTATGTACATATTCGATTATCGTTTGAACATCGTCGACAATCTCCGATCGTTCTCTCAAATCAAATTGTCCCCACGGACTGGCTCGGTTGGTAAGACGTCTGATCACTTGTTTCAGAGGTCTCAGGTTCGAGAGTCGCCAGTCCGACATCATTGCGATCTCTGACCACCGCCCTGAATCAAACTATACCCTAGGGGGCACGGTGAATCCGTCGGAGATCGTTACATGTAAAATGTCATGTCATTTACTGAACTTTTCCTTGAGATTTTATAGTGAAGATATTATTTTTCCAAAAAAAAAATATCATAAGTTCTAATACAGCATTTAATTAAAGTATGATTAATATGGAAGGGTTGGTGGAGGATATTTTAGGAAAATAGGGGACTGATAAAAAAGGAAAATAGTGGTGGTAATCAAAACGGGTACAAGTCAAACGAGTACGAGTAGCGACGCAGTCGCGCTCGATTCGGAGAGTATCACAGCTGCCAATTTCCTTTCTCTTCTCCACAGTGTCAAGGCGACTGCCTTACTTTATACGTTGCTTCCAACTCCAAGTTATGCTTCCCCACGTTCCTTACTCTTCTTTTACACCTCCTCCCCGTCTCTCCCTCGCTCTTTTTCTTTCTTTCTTTCTCTCTCTCTCTTGTGGATCTCGTGATCTCGCCGCCGGTGATGAGATGGCTTCCTTGGATAACCCGCTTCCCTCGACCCGCCCCGCCGTCCGTTTCCGATCTTTGCTCTCGCCCGCCTCCGAGAGACGCCCGCGGTTGCGGCACAGGTTCGTTTGTCTCCCCTCCAAGATCGAGTACCAGCACTGGGCGCTCGCGGTCGTCGCCTTCTTCCTCGTCGTCCTGCTGTACCAGGCCTTCCTCCCCGGCTCACCCGTCGAGGATCGGTCCCCGGAGCGTCTCTCGGCGAGTGCGCTCGCCGGCACCGCGGGGGTCGGTGAGTTGGACTTCGGCGACGGCGTCAAGTTCGTCCCCCGGATAATCTTTGAGCTGGAGCGGGAGAAGCGGGTGGAAGCGAATATTTCGGCTCTGGCCTCCCGAAGGCGCGTGAAGCGGTTTCAGCTGCGGAAGCCGAAGCTTGCGCTGGTGGGTCTTCGATTTCTTGTCTAGTTTTCGGGGTTGCTTTTATTTTGCTGATCAGATTCGCGTTCTGGTGTCGGTGACTTGTTAGGTTGTTCCCGATCTGTCGCCGGATGCCTTGCAGCTGAAGATGGTCAGCATCGCGGTTGCTCTGAAAGAATGTGGATATGATATCCAGGTTTGCCTCCGTGGGATGTTTTGATTTTGTTTCGTTACTTATGAGATATGGCTCCTATCAATATATTAAGTTCATTATTTCTACTTGTCACCTTCCTGCAGCTGTTGGTTTTTAGGAATAAATTTTTGTTCCTACAACTGTCACAGTAAATTATATGAAACTATTGGATGAAAGAGGCTTGTTTTTGAATGATAAGTAAAAGCTAGACATGCATTATTTCTGAAGCATATGCTATTATCTCAACTTATTGAAGAAAGAGGTTAAATTGTTATTTTTATAAGACATGGTGAAATTTTATCAGTCAGTAAATCTGTTTATTATCCTTATATAATACATTTTTTAATATTTCATACTAAAATGCAACTGCTATCTGACAACTGAAACATTTTCCTGTTGTACTGGTTTCTATTATATTGCTATTGTAATTTGTATTTCATACAAGAACTGTTGTGAGTTTTGGTCGTTCTTGTTACTTTATGGTGTTATATATATTGTGTAGGTTTTCTCATTCAGTGATGGGCCTGCTCACATGGTTTGGCGAGCCATTGGAATCTTTGTTGGAATTTTCCCTACCATCATGAATCCTGGAGTAAATATAGATTGGCTTGAGTAAGTGATGAAATTAATGCAGAGTTTATGTATGGAGTTTAAGATAAGTGGAGCCTCCATTCGATTGCGTCCTGATTTCATTTTCCATTTGCGTCTTTGTGTAGATATAATGGCATTCTTGTGAGTTCGATGGAGGCAAGTCCCATATTTTCAAGGTAATTTATGTTCCACTGTAACTGGAATAGCAGTTCTGCTCGTACAACTTGTTGCACCCTTCTCTTGAATGAGTATTCATTTTTGTTACATGAGATGAATATTCAGATGCAATACGTATCAAATTCTTGGTCATTCTTGCATGGCTGAAGAACGTAGGTGCAACTTCAATTTTTAAAGATGATGAAAGTGTACATCATTTAAGCCAATTAGATTTTTATAAACTATCTATATGATAAGCTATAACATCAATTTACTATAAAGCCAATAAAAATTTAGGAAAAAAAAGAAGATTCATAGTGGCGATTTTAGTATGAGAGATATCGAAGAATTTTACTAGGAAACAATTGCAAATAATTGTTTGCAATTATTTGCAAACAATAGTGGTTTTTACTGATAGTGATGCTCATTGGTGTGGAAATTTCTCAAATGTCATTTGAGCAAATAATTGTGAGTTGTGATACTGATTCTTGTTTTGTTCCAATTAAGGATACTGAAGGCATTCTAGATTCTTAGATTGCAAAATAGGAATATGTAGTGCACATGAAATGACAAAAATATTGGCATGTGAATCCTTGTGTTAGGAAAAGGATGACATTTGAATGCTCTCATGTATTTTATGGAACTCATGTATTTGATTGATGTAGAATACTTATAGTAGTTGACAGTCTTTTGCAGGAGCCTTTCAAATATATTCCTGTAATATGGAACATTGAAGAAGCTTCTGTAGCCTTTCATTTAAATGTATATTCTTCTGAAGTGCAGTTGCATTTCGTTAATGATTGGAAGCAAGATTTCGCTAGAGCTACTGCTGTAGTTTTTCCAACCCTTTCTTTGCTGGTAATATGTGTTTTGGTGCTCAACCTGTTTAATCTTTTTAAAATTTGCTTCATCTTTGTGTTATGTTAATTTATGTTCAATCTTTGATTTTTTGTAAGATTTCAGATACCATATTCAGCATTTGATATGGGAAACCATATTGTTATTCCTGGTTCTCCTTCCGAAGCATGGGAAGCTGATGCTTTTCTGGCCAGATATAAAGGTCAATTGTTGAAAGAGAGTTTGGGGTATATGCCAGAGGACTTTATTATTACTGTTATTGGCAGCCAATTTTCATATAGCGGAATGTTACTCGAACATGGCCTTGTCTTGGAAGCATTAAAACCACTGCTCCAGCAGTTTCTTTCCTCAAACACATCTTATTCCCTAATGAAAGTTTGCATTTATGGTTCGAACTTCACTAGTTCCTACAAGAAGGCTGTTGAGGTAATGGCTTTGGTTTCTTTATCTGTCTTCAAACTAATTGGTGCATTTCATTTGTCACTGGTGATTTTCTGAACATGTTTCAGAATATGTTACTCCCTAATTTCTGATCAAAAGTATTTGTCATCTTCATTATTTCAGGC
Source organism: Boesenbergia rotunda (assembly GCA_024364735.1). Classification (NCBI taxonomy): domain Eukaryota; kingdom Viridiplantae; phylum Streptophyta; class Magnoliopsida; order Zingiberales; family Zingiberaceae; genus Boesenbergia; species Boesenbergia rotunda. Next base: position 39,012 of record JAGFNQ010006119.1, on the reverse strand, counting down.
TGTTGCAGAAAAGGCTGGCTATTCAAGTACCCTGGTTGAGCATATTGTTATTAGCAATGATCCTAAATATCTTGGTTCAGCGGACCTAGTAATATATGGATCATTTTTGGAGGAGCAATCTTTTCCAAGTATTCTAAAGCATGCTATGTGTCTGGGGAAGCTTATTGTTGCTCCAGATCTGGACATGATTAGGAAATATGTAATTTCTGTTGATGCTCATTTTTTTTCTTAATTGATTCCAAAATCCAACTATGTTTAAACAGAATCTAATATCTGTGCTGATAATTTCCCCTTAGGTTGATGATCAAGTGAATGGGTATCTTTTTCCAAAGGAGAACATTGCTATGCTTACTCAGATTTTACTTAATGCAATTTCCAAAGGAAAATTGTCTTTATTTGCTCAGAGAATTGCATCTGTAGGAAAAAGTCATGCCAGAAACCTCATGGCTGCTGAAGCAATTCAAGGCTACATTTCCTTGCTCGAAAAGGTCATCAAGTTTCCTTCTGATGTTCTGTCTCCTAAGGCTGTCGAACAAATACCTCTAAGATTGATGGAGCAATGGCAATGGCAATTATTTGCCAATGTAAGAAGGAAGGCTTGCTCAATAGTAGTTCTCGAAGCAGTACATTTTTAAAGAATCTTGTGGAAAAGTGGAATAATAGTCGTACAAATAGCTCTGCTCATTCTTATGCCGATGCTGATGGATCATGGAACCCAATTGATTGGGAGGAAGAGAAAAAGACTGAGATGATGATTGCTGAAGATAGATTAGAGGAGGTAATTGATGAGGGCATTTTTGTGTTCTCTTTCACTATGTTACTTTGGGTCAATTTACACGACTTTGTAATCACATTACCCTTAAAAATTGTTTTTTGAACCACAATGCAGTCAGACAGAGATGACCAGCCACATGGAACATGGGATGAGATTTACAAATATGTCAAGAAAGCTGAAAGACTGAAAAATGAATTGATTCAATTGAAGGAAAGAGATCACAGGGAGCTTGAGCGGACTGGTCAACCTTTATGTATATATGAACCTTATTTTGGTGAGGCGACTTGGCCATTTCTACATCAGACGTCACTTTATCGTGGAATCAGCCTTGTAAGTTATTAATGCATCATTAATACATTGGACCTTACATCCAAATGGTAATGTAGGAATTTGAAAAGGGAGTCATACGTGAACAAGTAGATTTTTTATACTCTAGGTATCTATGATGTGATTCATGGGCTGTATATTAATTTGTCTGAAGCAGTTAGGATGTCATTCATCTTTAATAAAAGAGCATTCAACATCTAGAAAAAAAAATTGCTAAAGGGTCTCCTATATTACTGGTAATGGAGAATGATCATACAATAGGAATGGAAGAATGATACACAAAAAGTGGGTGTAGTGATACAATTTGTTGTTAAGAGTCTGGGAGCAGGTCATTATTGCAAATATAGTTATCTATAATAACTATTTTTAATAAAGGTACTTTATTGTGTGGTCTAGTAAATAAAAGGAGATGCTCTTCTACAATTTTTTTTTTTTATCAATTGTTTGTTTTTATGAACAGTCTTCTAAAGGCCGGAGATTGGAAGCTGATGATATAGATGCTTCTTCTCGTCTCCCACTTCTTAGCAATCCATATTACAGAGACGCACTTGGTGATTATGGAGCATTCTTTGCTTTAGCTTACTTAATTGACAGCGTGCACAAAAATGCTTGGATTGGTTTTCAATCTTGGAGAGTTTCTGCAAGAAAGGTTTCTGCATCTCCTATGTTTGCTCTTTTCATTACTTATGTTTCTACGTTGTTAAGTTTATAAATGCCAAAGGTGGATATCCCTTCTGAAACTAATGGTGATAAATTTTTTCATTGTCCTTCTGCTATTGTTTCTTTTGAATCAATTATTGACATTTGGTTGTGATAATCTACAAAAATATTGCTGCTATTTAGGATGAAAATTTCTTTTATTAAAACAATAGACCTCTAGCATGGCACTATTAGAAATGTTGTCGATCCTGCAGGGGAAATGTTGTCGATCCATTTACATTGTTTACCTCATTCAGATCCTGCAGTGGAAATGTTGCGTCCATATTTGACAGGTTGCTCTTGCAAGAAGACAAATTAGAAAGTTGAAATTTCCACAATTAACTCTAGTTTGTTTGTTCTATCAATAATCACAGATTCTGTAAGGTAAGTAGAGAGACTATGGCCACTGGGTTGGCATGGGGCTGGACATTGACATAACTATTGCAATTCATTTCTGCTGTCTATTGGCAAACGATTTTGAATTTTTTATTTAATTTGATGGGGTTGAGGCTGCTATAGCATTGTTTGTTGGATAATAAATCTCAATCCACCTTCAAGATTTAAGAATGTTTTGATCTCCCACAGGCCAGCTTATCTAGAGAAGCTGAGACAGCGCTTATAAGGGCCATTGAAGAAAAAATCCATGGCGATTCACTTTACTTTTGGTTTGCAATTGATAAAGATCCCAGAAATTCTGAACAAATGGATTTTTGGACATATTGTGATGCTATAAACGCTGGAAATTGCAGGTTAGTTACTTTTTTTTTTTCAGAATTCATTTTCTTTTTGTGGAAACGTAACAATGTGCTAAGAGAGTTATAAACAAGTGCAAAATGCTCAAATAATGCTTCAGAATAATTTTGTCAGTAAATATATGCAGCTGGTAACTAGTCGAAGAAAGTAAATTCCCAACTTGGATTTTGTTACTTGGAGCCTTTTATTTTCACGTGGGAGAAGTTTTCTCTTAGCTGTGTGGCATCGGTTTTTGGCTCTGTTATTGAGGAAGGAGAATTAATGAATGCCACATGTATCCTCGTACCTTTTCAGAAGAGTACTTCATGTCTATTTTTCTGTCCAATCTTATTTTACTAACATCAAAGACTGTGTTTTACAATGAATAAGTTATTATTCATGCTAACAAAAGAGAGGGAGCTTGTTTTTGCAAATGCAAGGAACATTATCTGTGCTCATAAGTGAAGTTTTTGATGATTAGGAGTTTTTCCTAAACGCTAAGTTAGAGACAACTGTCTATTTATATGATTCTCAACTCTCAATGAATATATCATTTTTTTTTGTAATTCAAACTCGGAATAAGAAATTATTTTGCAGCAGTATTTTCTTCCTAATAAGTTGAGTTTGACTGTTTTTTGGTTGTGGACTTGGGGTTTCAGCTTCTTGGAAACTAGATTTTGAACCTTAGACAGCTTTCAGTATCATATGTTTTTGTTTCTTGTCAGTGACAGATGAAGGTTGAAATCATTTTTCTCTAATTTTCTCTTTCAAGGACTGCTGTAATTGAGGCTTTTCGAAGGATGTATGGTTTAGGAGAAGATTGGAACCATTTGCCGCCGATGCCTGATGATAGTGATTCGTGGTCTATAATGCATAGCTGGGCTTTACCGACACCGTCTTTCCTAGAGTTTGTCATGTTCTCAAGGTAAAAAATTATATTTTGGTAGTTTTTTTTTTTAAATTCGAAGCAAAATTTTGCATAATCATGATTTCATGAAGCCTGCCAACGTGGTTACTGCCCAGAAATATTTTAATCGAGAAAGATCATTGTTTACATAAAGGCTGGGTTTACTAAGTGTGAAGACAGGAGGGAGAAAGCAGAGGAAAAGGGGGTGGAAAGAGGAAATGGAAAGGGAGGGATAGGTGAAGGGGGTGAAATTGATTGCTTGGGTGATGAAAAAAGGAGAAAAAAGAAATGACAAAATAAACAATATTTACTTCTTTCATCCTATGTTTTTTCTTTTTTCCTTGATGCCAGGTATTGGAACACCCACATGGAACAAGACTGATACTTGGATTTGAAAAAAAACAATATTGCATTTTTTAGAAATCCAATGAAATCCTGTTCAATGACTTGTGAATAATATAGTATTTGCTTTTTTATTTCCATTCCACTGAATTATCCCTCACCATGAGAAGTAGCGTACTCTGCAAACTAAGTCACATGCAACAGTTGTGATGAATTAGGATATGCATTCGTTTGCTTGTTATTATAATCAGATATATCTGAAAATTGGCTGGTCTCTTTCAGAATGTTCGTCGATGCATTGGACAGGGAGATGTATGAAGAGCATCATCAAAGTGGGTACTGTTACCTGAGCACTTCCAAGGTAAATTGCTCATGCCACTCCTCCATTCATCATTTACAGCAGCATTTAATTAGTGATTGGAGATTATCTATTTCATAATGGGAACTGGAAGGGAAAGGTCACACTAAGATTTAATACTGGTGGATGTATCGAGATCCTCCCTTTTTTTTCTTGTTTAATTCACAGAAAGATGCAATGCACTCTTGTTACCTAAGTATCTTTTCGATGAACTTTTTTAAGTTGAAACTCAATTTCCTTAATCCCGACATACCTTACCATATTCTGGAATGTTGTTTTACAGGACCGGCATTGCTACAATAGACTGCTGGAGCTACTCGTGAATGTATGGGCATACCACAGTGCTCGGCAGTTCATATATGTCGACCCGGAATCTGGATCAATGCAGGAACACCATCTTCTGGAGAAGAGACGAAATAAGATGTGGATCAAGTGGTTTTCTTACTCAACGCTGAAGGGCATGGATGAGGATCTAGCAGAAGAGGCAGACTCTGATCCCCCGAACTGGAGATGGCTGTGGCCGGCCACCGGCGAGGTCTTCGGGCAGAGTGTGCAGGATAGGGAGATGATCATGCGGCAAACAGAAAAAGAAAGAAAGAAAAGAGAGACCAAGGATAAGATTCAACGAATGAAGAAACGGGCACGGCAAAAAGCGATAGGGAAGTTCATAAAACCTTCACCCGATAAAACTGGCGATTCAAACGCATCCAAAACTGTATGATCGATCGATTGCTTCAATCCACACTAAATTCATCATTCTTGTTGTTGTGTCGATCCCAATTTTAAAAAAGAAGAAGAAAAAATAAACTAAGTTTTTATTCTTCCAAGGAACCGAATAGTGATGAAAAGCTCACCTATTTACAGCTGGCGAAGGACATAGTACTGTGGAGTCGTTAGAGAAAAAGATATGTCGTTGATCCGCCGCACAGCCGTCGAACACCACCAGCCAACAGCGCAGCTTTTCAGCTCGTGTTTCGTCCTCATCTGGATCGCCGCCGTAGCTCCAAACCAACCAACCCCTTCTGTTCCTGTCAACACTAATATTCTTTCTCTCTGCATTTTTACACACTGAATAAACAAGACCACTTCCACGGACATAACATGATAAAGGACATCTTAGATTTGAATCATAAAATTGGTAGAGCATAAATTTTTATACCCTATGTAAAAAGTTTTTCTCTTCAACCTTTTACCTTTTTAATCATCATGATTTATTTTCTCTGTGTTAGTCCTTGGACAAACTGGCGGGGACGCTAAGGGCGACTGTTCTACCTTTTGACACTGAATAAACAAGAGCCACTGACAAGCACAATTGTTGATCAGCCGCTGATCGACCACCAGAGTTTTGCTGCTGGCGGAGTGGCATCCTAAAGCACCGTCGTCGATTGGCCACAGAAGCACCGATCCTAAGGATTTTATTGGGCAAAGTATCTCAGGCTATGGTGCAGAGGTAGGGCGACTAGTTATTATTTAGGCATTCACGATTTAATCCCGAACTACGACGTATTTTATAGTAATTTTTCTTTCAAATAGGGTGTGAATCATAGGACGTTGGTTTTTTAGACCGTCCAATCGCGAGCACTTTCTGATTTATCCTAATAATCGATGAGAAATTTTTATAGGACTGGATCGATCATCTCAGATTCGTCTGCTACCTTATCCAAAAAAAAAAAAAATTTTATTGGGCAACTTTCACGTAAATTTAATATATTTTTCTATTTAATTTTTTTTAGCTGTTCGTGTTATAAGTTAATTCTTTAAATTCTAAAATTAAAATATTAACTGATATAATTATAAATAAATAATAATAATAAAATTTTGAAATGCACTGTCGGAAGATCCGGCTAGTTGTCCGAAAAATAACATTTGGGTTATATATACTCGTTCGTTTAAACTGGTCGTCGTCTAATCCAAGCCGATGAGCCTAGATTTATTTTTAACGTTGTTTAAGATTTGTTTTTAGATTTTTATTTATTATTTTTCTAAATTTTTTATTATATCAATTTAATTTTATTTTTAAAATTTAGTGATTGAATTATAATATTAAATATAAAAAAATTCAATTCGAAAAATTAAATTTTATATAAAATTCTCAGATAATAAACTCTTATATATTTTTTTAATTAATCATTTTATTTGTTTTTATTTTATAAACGATGAAATTTTATCCTGGAGAAAAATTTAATTAAATGGACCCAGTCAAATGTCCGCAAGCCGATGAATTGACCGCCTTTCTTTAGCCTGGCGGTGACGAGTCCGGATCCTATGTGCCAAACACATTCATGTGCCCGTGTGCTAAACCGTCGGCGAGCGTCGATGAGTCGTTTGATCGACGATCGGACACCATCAATAATTTTTGATCGTCGTTCCGAATAAAATGATATCCTCAGAGAACGATGAATCCGTCAAAATCGTCGCAATTGTGATGTTACCGTATTCACCGTCGAATCAGACGAGACGATTGATGCGACGATTTTGACGGGTTCATCGTTCTCCGAAGATATCATCTTATTCGGAACGACGATCAAAAATTATTGATGGTGTTCGATCGTCGATCGGACGACTTGTCGACGCTCGCCGGCGATTTGGCACACAGGCACATGGATGTACTTGGCACAGAGGATCCGGATTCGGCGGTGACCGAACGGCTCAGGCCACGGTCGGCTCCCTCACGTGACGCTGGCCCGCTGCACGAGGACGACTCGTGGGCTCCACCGAAAAGCTGCTTCCCCTCCTTGGCTATTTTGCTCCTCCTTCGTAAACCCAAAATATAAAAAACAAAAAATAATCAAATATCTCTGAAATAAAACTCTTTTAATACATTTTATTGTATATCAATACCTTTCCAAATATGTTAAATCTTTAAAAGTATGTTTTTAATTATTCCTAAATAAAAATTAAATTAAATTAAATTAAAGTCTTGATCTTCTTCTAGTACAATTTGTACAGTGGAATTGAGTAACTAAGTTGGGAATTTAATGCGAGCTTTCCTCTTAATTCCACTCTTTAAATAATCCAGCGAGGGTTCCGAGCGAGCTCGCCTGCTCCAAAATCCTCCTCACCTTCCGCCATTAAAGACATCAAGCACGACCTCTCTCTCTTTCTCTCTCCCACAAGCTAGCCCTTCTCTGTTCTCCTGGGGATAGTAGCAGCGGCGGCAGACAGGGGGATCATAAAACAACAATATTACCATCTTCCTCCTTGCTGCTACATCGCACAGAGTACGGCGCCGTGTGAAGCACACAAGCTTCCTCCTTTCCTCCAAAGTTCTCATCTTTCTCCCTTTGAACTTATCTTTGCCCCTTTAGTCCCCTGTAAGATCTTGCTTCTTTGTCTCCCGTTCAAAAGATTTCACCTTGGCCGCCGCCGCTGGTTGTCTGCACTGCTCCGTGGAAAGGGGAAACAGAGGATCAGTGGAAGGAAACGGCTGCGGGCTATGAAGAAAGCTCGCACCTTGCGGGTCTTCTGGAACGACCCCGACGCCACCGACTCCTCCGGCGACGAAGAACATCACGGCTTCTCTGGTCGCCGTCGGGTAAAGGAGATTGCTTTCGAGCGCTGCGATAGAAAGGGAGGGAGAGCGAGGAGGAAGGGGGCGAGCTGCGGGAGCACAAAGTTCCGCGGCGTCCGGCGGCGGCCATGGGGGAAGTACGCGGCGGAGATCCGCGACCCCTGGCGCGGCGTCCGCGTGTGGCTCGGCACCTTCGACACCGCCGAGGAGGCGGCGTTTGTCTACGACTCCGCCGCGTTGCAACTCCGCGGCCCCGGCGCCGCCACTAACTTCTCCTCCTCCGCCGCCGCCGCCGCCCGAGACGAGCCCGTTCCCACATCAGTCTCCACCGCCTATGGCTCCGGCGACGACTCCCACGTCCTCTCCTCCCCCACCTCCGTTCTATGGCCATTCCCCTCCTGCTCCGTCAAAGAAACCCCCGCAGAAGACCACGACGCCGGTCTTTGGTCACCGGAGTTCCTACCGATTCCATCGCCCTTAAACAGCGATCTTTCGTGTTCAGCTCTGTGGCAGTCGACTCAGCCAAGCCTCTACGAGAAGGACACAACAACATCCCGGATCGCCTTCGCCGCGGCGCCGCAGTACTACTCGGCGACCGATACGCCGGCGCGGGAAGAGAACGATTACTTCCACGGGATCGGCGATCTCATCCCGCTCGAACCGCTCCCCGCTATATTCTAAAATTAAACTCTCCGTAACTCCGCTACTTTGTGCCGTTTTTTTCGTTGGAGGCGACCGTTACTTAAATTCGTTGCGTTGTGGCTCGTCGTTGTAGCATTGTATCGGTTATTTTGTTTAAAAATTAAGGCGGAATTTTGGCCTGTATCAGTGAATTATTAATTTATTTATTTGTTTATTTTAATCGATGAAAATTGGCAGCAGCAGCAGCAGCAGTAAATGGAGGGAGAGATGATGCGTGATGTTATTTGTAGAACTGCAGGTGCATCACTTGATGTGCGTGTTCGTAATAAAGTGGGCGACGATATTATATCAATATAAGTCGGAACCATTTAAAATTTGAAATATCTAAATCATATATTTTAATTTCAAAATTGATCCTATCACGAAGCGAGATGACAGTCCCAAGAACGAGATGATCCTCTGGGAAGCGCGAGATCGTTGAGGCTGCAAACTGAGCTGGCTCATTGCTGTCCTACAGGACAGAGACCGTTAGAACCCGTCGGGAAAAGTCCCCGGCCAGACACTCCGACGGTGAATGGAAAGCAATAGAACAGTAAACAATGCACTATTGCGCGTACCTGAGAGATGCGGAGTGAAGGGGCTTATATAGTCGGGGAAGCAGACAGCTCCTGCCCACCTGCCACCTGTTGTCATATAGCGAGGACAAGGTGATGCATGCCCAGAGGTGGCAAGATAAAGTAGTGCATACTGTGTTAAGGAAAGGGGCGCTGTCTGTAGGACCGATGCACGTGAGAGGGGGGTGAATCAGGTGACTTTTAAAATCTTCGTTATAAAATCAGAGTCGTAGAAAATTGTACGATGCTTTTTATAACGTGCGCAGCGGAAAAATTAAAACGAAATGCGAAAGCGAAAAATAAAAGAAAAAATTACACGAGGAGTTTTACTTCGTTCGGAGCCTTCGCCGACTCCTACTCGAAGGCCCAGGTTCCTTGAACCTTTCCTGTGGGCAATCCACTAAAAACCTCTACCGATAAACTACCGATAGAGTGATTCGAATACAAGATTGGGCGGAAGTGTAACAGCCCTACACTTCCCCCTTAAATAATTTAAGTGCAAAAAAAAAATCGTTACCCAATACTTAGATTTATCTGAAGCAGCTTGGGTGTTGGGAGCGATCTTCCAGCAGCTGTTGGACAGCGTCGAGTCAAAGCACAAACCGCAGCAGAGGAAGGTGGAAGCAAGAGAGCGCCAAAGCTTGAACCAGAATCAAATTTTCTTGTCAGTTAGAGGGATTGCTTGCTTCTATTTATAGTGCCTCGATGTATGATCTTCTCAGCTCAAATTTTATCCATCAACAAGATAAAATAATAAAAAAAAAATAATGTTTCTATCCTTTGCTTCAATTAAGAAAAAAATTTAACTAAAATAAAATACAGAATATTGAAAAGTTAACCGAGAGGTTTTATCCTCTTACAATTTTAATTAATAATTTAAAAGGAGATTTTATTCTTCCAGCTAAGCTTTACGTGAGAATTTTAAGCATTAGTAGGAATAATTTTATTCTCTAAAAAGAAAGAAATACGAATAATTTAAATGATAATTTATCCTCCACCAAGGCTTTAGATAAGGAATAATTTTATAAAATTCAACTACAAAATTCTAATTAAATAAATTCTGTAAAAATAGAGTTAATGCATTTAGAATCTAATTAAATAAATTCTGTAAAATAGAGTTAATGCATTTAGAATCTAATTAAATAAATTCTGTAAAATAGAGTTAATGCATTTAGAATCTAATTAAATAAATTCTGTAAAATAGAGTTAATGCATTTAGAGTTAATTAGACCCCGTCCAAACCTGGATAAGGATCTAACCAGGACTCAACCGAGGTCACCAAAATGGGCCTAAGTTGGACCGCGCCTACAGTCCTAAAATAGGACCCGTCCTCACTGGTTCGCTCCTCCAGTGACTTACCTCACTTACCTCGTGCAGCTCTACTCAACTTCTTAACCCACCAGGTCTTCCTGCCAGGGCTCAACCACCCTGGTCTTTTTGCCAAGTTTCAACCAACTTGGGCTTCAGCCAGTTGTCAGGCCCCGTGAACCCAACTGGACTTCTCGCCATGACTCAACCACCCTGGACTTCCCGCCAGGACTCAACCACCCTGGACTTCAGCCTGGTGTCAGGTCCTAAGTCTTTCAACCCTGCACACTTAGTAAAGAGGTCAAAACCAAAAGCAAGTCTAACTTTAACTTATTTGTCATTCATCAAAACTCAGGTTTAACTATTAGTGCAAATTGCACCAACACTGTCAACTTAATAGTTGGCGTTTTTTGGCGTCGCTCGGCCTGACACCAGTCTAGATGCTCACAGTACGGGGGACAGGGTTTGGTAGAAAAATCAAGTCATTAGCGAGATATCCGTTGCTAGGACCAGAGTGACCCCAGTCCTGCGCCGACCCCGTTCTGCTTCGGGTAATTTGATGTCAGGAAGTGGTTGTTCTGTCTGCTAGAGTATACTAGGGTCGACTGAGGACCCTGGAAGGGAGAATGTCGACTGGGGGCACTAGGTAATAAGGTCGGCTGAGGGCCTTCGATGAAGGTGCCGACCGAGGTACTAAGTAACGAGGCTCGCTGAGGGCTTTCGATGAAGGTGCCGACCGGGACACTAAGTAACGAGGCCAAGTACTGTGGGGCGGTGATGAAGGTGCCGACGGGGGCACTTAGTAATGATATACCGAGTAGTGCCCTCTCTGGCTCGGGCTTACTCCCGGGGCGTAGTCTGCCACGTGTCGACGGGGAGCCAAACTTAGAGGGATATGGGAGCATGAGCATCTAAGCTTTCAGACCGATCCTGAGGAGCGTGGGCCGCTACGCATCCGATCAGGGACATTGATCCGAATGATGCCTATTCGACGGTCATCTCCAGCCCTTTAACTATTTTTCTTCTGACTATGTGCCACGCTACCGGGCTAGACTACACATAAGCTGGCCCCGGGATCAACTAAATATAAATCCAATTCCATTTTTATCCATATAATTTTTGACACTCAACTGTATCAGTTGACTGCAAAGTAGTTAATAGTAAAGGATTAATTTTTTTAAAAAATAATAGTGTCCTATTGAAAAATATTGTTTTTATTAAGTGATATTTAAGGATATAAGGGCCGCTCAAGGCATACACCATTAAAGCTTATGCCTAAGACCCTTAATTTATTAGGCCTTGATAATTTTATAAAAATATTAAATATTATTATTTTATAAAATCTACCATTAATATTATGGTGAAATTATTATTTCAATTACCACTTTCTTATTGATTTGTTTCCTTATTAATTGTATTCCCTTTCCTAAGTATTTTTTTCACATTTAATTACATTCTTTTATCAATTAAATACATTTAATTACATTCCCTTTCACCATTTGAAATAAAATTTTATTATTTTTTCACATTATTTTTTAAATATTTTTTGTAACTTGGTAAAATCCTAAACGATCAACAATTCTGTATTAATTTCATTCTGCTGTATTTTTCCTGATGTTCTTTCTTAGATCCTCTAGTGATATTCTAAAAAAAGACAAAATAGCCTTTTTTTTTTGTCGGTAATATTTTTCCCTCATTTTTTTCTTCTATAAGAAATAAAAACTTAAATTAGGAATTTTTTTATCTATACAAATGTAAAATAGAATTCTAGTCTTTTTAAATATCAAATTATTATAAAATTTAATATTTATTTATTTTTATTATACTTGTGAAGGTAATAATAAAATTTTAAAATATTATCAAATTGAAATTGTATAAATCAGGTTTTTATTAATTTTAAGTAATTTTATTTTGATAAATTATAGAGACTTATATTTTCTTTTTTATTATTATTTGAATATAAATATGTCTAAAAATATAATTCTGGATATATAAAAATATAAAAAAAGGGAAAAATAAAAGAGTTTATTTAATCACAAAAGGTACCCTTAATAGATTTATTATTGATATTGAAAATAAAATCACAGAATATAATATAATTGAAAATTTAAATGAAAAATTAAATATTAAATAATTTAGTAATTTTATCGATTGAAAAAAATCTTATTAAAACTTGAATATAAAATTTTAATTAATATTTTTATTAAAAAAAGAAAACTAAATTTTACATAAAATCTATTTTTTAAAAAATATTATTTTATTTTTTAAAAAAATTAATCCGCTATTATCAAATATTAAAAGGTAATATGATAAAATATTATATTATATTATAGACTATTACCTCTAAACAAACAAAATTTTATTTGATTACCTAAATTAAACCAAATAACTTCAGGTTATGTTTCATTCTCTATTACCTTAGTTATGTGATTATTTTGTAATCACATAACTAAGATTATATATAATAACTTGAACCAAACACACTATAATATTTATAGAATTTGGTTAACTAAATGGACATAAAGGAACCATTTTCATTTTATTCCAAGGTCACTAGGTAGGGATGGTTCGAATAGGATTTTGATATCTTCCATACCCATACTATTAGATATCGAATATTCCTTATACTTGTACTCATTAAAGAATCGAATATATTCTATACTAATAATTTTTTAATTTTTATTTAACTATTATCATTCAAAAAAAATATTAGAACTAATATCATAATAATATATATATAATTAAAAAAATATATTAAACATCTATATAAGTTATTTTTAATATCAACAAAAATATTTAGTGAATTTAAGAAAAAAAAATCTTTAATATATATTTACATATTATTTAATTAAGTATTTGGGTCAGATATAGAGTATTGACAGTATCTTCATACTCTCTTCCATTCGGATCGAAGGAAATTTTCATACCTATATGTAGGTCCCTCAATCTATTTTTACTGAAATCGAGTGATAGATCTAGAGATCTCAAAATGATACGAAATTAATTCATATATGTTCATATAATTTTTCTGATTTTATAAATTCTCTCAAATATCAATTTAACCTTAATACGAAAATAATCAATTTTTTTAAATAATTATTTATTCCTCATGACTGTAGCAATTGACTGCTACCTCGTAACAATCAATTGGGAATAGTATAGGGAAAAAAATAAAATTAGATATATAATTTAATAATTTTGAAATTAACATACGAGATTTATATGCTTGATTAGGTAAAAAATCAAATATAAATTATAAAAATTGTTTTTTTTAAAGAAAATCATTAACCGTTCACTTTTTACTGTCCGTTACATCTTTCTTTGAGCCGTTACTGTTACCGTTGCCATGAGGAGTGCTAAGCAACCGTCGCTCTCGATCATTCGCCTCCTAATAAATTATCGGAATATGAGTACAAAAAATTGGACCTCGTGTCCCATTTCGTGTCCCGTGTGCTCCTCCGCTTGCAACGAAAAGGAAGCGAAACCGAACCAAGCGTAGGGGAGCAGCTTCCTCTCCTCCTCCGTCTCACCCACGGCATTTGTCCACACTACATTGCGATCGCCACCATCGCCTCGCTTCACCTTCCTCCCGATCTCACTGCCTTCTCCGGCTGCGGATCCACGGAGCTATCGTTGGATCTTTCCTGGCCAGATCAGGTGAGTTGGATCTAGTGCATTCTTCCATCTCTTCATCGATGCAGGGTTTCGCGTCGTATCGATCAAATCTACAACACGGTTTAATTGAGATAAGATATGATCTGATCTTTTATGCTTGAAAATGTTTTTTAGATGTGACTTCTAGTTGCCCATCTCAGTTGTGTTCATGGGTCTAAGAAACTGTTGATATTTGTCATGGTTGTTGAAGGGACTTAGAATTGACATTGTCACGAGATCATGCGTCGTGTATTCTCCATTGTGAGGCATTGAACGCTTCCTTTTTCGCGATGCACAATTCCTTGGACAACTTTATTATTGTTGTTGTTGTTGTTTTTTTTTTGTTCCTGAGAAAGAGAATTGTAGAAAATATACTTTTTGTGGCTCTCCATGATCCGGATGGTTGGAATATGAATCCAATGCCTACATTGTCTCTCGCAAAGAAACTATTTAGATAAACGGGCTGAGCGATTCAACAATCAAGTCAACTAAAGTTTGAGCTTTAATACTAGTCTTAGATCGGTAATATCAAACTCTCTTAGTTTTACTTTGTGTTCAATAATCTCTCAGATATTTGGCATCCAATTATTGATTTTGTGTTTGATCATTCAATAATCTCCATTTTGATCATCCATTCTTTTATGCTATTAATTATATCATCAATGATATCTTCCTCTAGTTAGATAATGGATTCGAGATACCTAAAGTTCTCATACTCTCACTTATATGGATCCATGTTCGTCAATGATTTTTTTCTTCTTATCCCTACTATCTATATATTCAAGTTTTTTACTATTTCTCTTAATACATTTGATGTATAGACTTTATACACAATTATGTTTTAAATTTAATCTAATTACAATCTCATCAATCCACAAAATGTGACATTATGTTTCATCAACCATGTACTACTTATTTTGAATATGATGGGCTTGTTCATTTGGGCATTTGGTATGATTCTGAAAAGATAGGGAAGTAGAACAGACATTGTTGATGTAAATCCACAACTTCAAAAAAAGCAGTTTGTGACACTCTTAGTAACTCTAAGTCTCTAACACTAGTAATTAACCTCCATATTAAGCAGTAATAGGATATTAGAAGCTAAAGATTATTTCAATGACTTGCTGAATGTCAGTGGAACTGGGCATTTATGACCTGCTTATTTACACTTTTGTTTAGTTCTGAGTTATGACCAAGGTGTATAAGTATAAGAGACTAGCAGTTTAAAATTTTTCTATACAATTACAGTTGGACTTCTTTTCTTGTTACTTAGAGATCACTTATCTACCAGACAGAATTTTCATTTTCTCAAGAATAAGAAAATAACATGTTATCAATCGAAGCTTCATGTTGGAACATTTTGATTACATTATTTATTGAATTACTATTACTGAGCAAACATTCATATGTTCAAGGTGGTGTAGGGATATAGAGAGATAGAAGAAAATTGTAGTTGACAACATTAAAAACAATTTAAGAGGTATGAATATTAACCGTAGCATATCCTTCTAGTAATTCCAATGTAATAAGATCTATGTAGATGAATTCAAATAGTTTGGAATACTAGGTTTAATGTAGGCAAATGTTCCAACATATTTACATATATAGCTCCTGCACTACTTTTTGAAATATATATCGTTTGTTTTTGCTATCTTCTGATGTAGAAGCATTTGTGGGGCAATGCTTACCATTATTTGGAGATGTATAGGCGAATAAAGTAGCAAGTGGGCACAAGTAGAAAGTATGACACCTACAAGCAAGGCTAATAGAAAGGCAGCATTAGATGCAGCTGCATGGATGTTCAATATTGTTACATCTGTTGGGATTATCATGGTTAACAAGGCCTTAATGGCAACTCACCACTTCACATTTGGTATGGCGATACAAGTTTCAGTTTTTATTGTTCTACTGTTAATTTAATGTCTTTTTTGTGTTAAATAGCAGTTCTTTGTACCTTCCAACATAAGAATTTGATTTAAACATAATATCAACCTTGTGAATATAATGATTTAATTTCGTTAACAATAATGAATGTGAGTTGAACTTCATGATTCCTGATTCCCCCACCACTGAACATTGATGTTTTTTTATTGCAGCCACAACGTTAACAGGTCTACATTTTGCCACGACCACATTTCTGACTGTTGTATTTAGGTGGCTTGGATACATTCAACCCTCTCATTTACCATTATCCATCCTTGTAAAATTTGCCCTTTTTGCAAACTTATCGATAGTTGGTATGAATGTAAGTTTGATGTGGAATTCTGTTGGATTTTATCAGGTTTGCCTTTGCCATTACAATAAAGTAAAAAACATAGAAATTCATAAATTGACATGATTTTGTAACTATATGACAGATCGCAAAGCTGTGTATGATCCCAGTATCCTGTCTTCTGGAAGTTGTATTTGATAAAATTCATTATTCAAGGGCAACAAAACTCAGCATACTGGTGGTTCTTTTAGGTGTTGGCATTTGTACAATTACTGATGTGAGCGTGAATACTAGAGGACTCATAGCGGCTACTATAGCAGTTTGGAGCACTGCCTTGCAGCAATATGTAAGTAATCGAGATCCATATTTCTTAATTTTTGCATCTCTCTGCACTAAGACATAATCGTGATCGGATTTATCTCTCTAGCACTCTTGTTCGACCATGTGGAGAAAAGGAAATCACCACCATTACGTCTAACCCTTTCTCAAACAGCATCAAGTATTCAAGTGTCAAATAATTTACCGCCAGCACAAGATCTCCATTTTTCGCAGCAGTAGAAGAACAACTGAACAAAGAACAAGTAACTTACACAGAAATTTACAAATGATTTCAGTAAAATGAAACCAATACAACCTATTTACAGATGCAAAAGTGACTATCAGACATGACTTACAATATAACCCTTAGAATGAATAGCAAACATTTACTTCAAGTTAGTGGTTCTTCTATGACCTGAGAATAAATAGCAAACATTTTAGCTCTCTGACAAATTTACAAATATCTGTGTTCTCAGTACGTGCATTTTCTTCAAAAGAAGTATTCACTTGGATCATTCAACCTCCTCGGGCACACGGCTCCAGCCCAAGCAGCATCGCTGTTGATTTTAGGGCCTTTTGTTGATTATCAGTTGACAAACAAAAGGGTGGACACATTTGATTACAATGTAACCACTGTGGTAAGTAAATGACGATGATTTTAAATTGCTTTTCCCAAACATGATCTTTAAACTGATACTGCATTGAATGAAAATATTTTGACAACTCACTCACTTTTATTTGTATGTTGCAGTTCTTCATCGCACTCTCATGCACCATAGCTGTGGGAACCAATCTTAGCCAGTTTATCTGCATAGGAAGATTCACCGCTGTGTCTTTTCAAGTTATAGGACACATGAAGACAATCCTCGTCTTAATCTTCGGTTTCTTCTTGTTTGGAAGAGCAGATCTCAACTTACATGTAATCTTCGGAATGATCTTGGCAGTGTTAGGCATGATCTGGTACGGAAATGCATCATCTAAGCCGGGAGGAAAAGAGCGACGCCCTTCTTATCCGTTGCCCGTCGACAAATCATCAAAGCATGGATTACTAGCAGAAGCTGGAGATCACAATGATAAAGTTTAAACTTCAGTTCAATGAACAAATAATGGTACACGGTTTACTCTCACACCTTAAACTCATCAATTACCTGCTTCTAGATATAGCAGTATTTGCCACTTATGATCCCATTGAATTTGGGATGCCCAAGTGATTCTTTTCCTTATCTCTTGACAAAATTCAACACCCATGATCATATATACTGGATGAGTAACTAAAGTCATTTTTTTCATTTAAAGATTTGTATTAATTAATTGACTGGTTTTGATGTAGCTACAAACAGATTATGTGTGTGATAGATATACCTCTACAAGTTATAAATTATCAACTGCATGAGTATTGTATCTTTTTGAGAATTCTACATAAATTGGCACTGGTATCACAGTTTATATTTTAGATTTTTCAATGTTCTAAGTGTTTGCAGCACTCTAGAGTCACTATTTTTTACTTTTGAGAAAATAAAATTAAAAATTGTATGAACTCTGAGAATGTTAAGAAAATTAGACTTCTTTATCACCCACATTTAGAGATGTTGGGGTTTCGAACTGGCGATCGTAAATGTTTCCTGATTACTTTGATGAAACTTTCGTAAGATCGGGTTGGTCGCCTCGTATCCAAGTTATAGTTAGTTGGGGATCCGATGGATTTCTAAAAGGGACAAACTCTAAATTTATTATGGAAGAAAGAAAAAACTATGAAAGCAACATGAGGCAGCGACGTCTAATGGCATAGCCAATGCTGGGCTTTAGTCCAGTGCAGCACAACAGCTCAGTAACTTTTAAACTTATATATCGAGTTCAAATTCAGTAGTATAGTAAATTTTAAGCTTCCAGCCTATATAGCCTAATCATTTTTAGTTTATATATTAAGTTCAAATTTATTAACAGTAATTTGTAGATTTATATTTATTGTTTGACGCATCGAGGAGCAACAGACCATAAAAAACACAGTTACCGAACAAGAACTGATCCCGACCTAATTTACGGATAGCCCGGTCGGCTAGCATGGCGCTCATAGAGACAGGTCATGGCCAGGAGAGCTTTGACAGTCCGACGTGGTCGGCCAGGAAACGATTACCACTCGGGTCGAGATGCCCGATCGGAAGGTTAACCAGATGTAGTCTAAATTAGTCCCAGCGAGAGATATTGAGTGCTCAACCTAAGGTCGTCCGGACAACACCCGGTCGGTACCCGCTCGATGTCTTCCCTCTGTTATAAGCCTATCATCCGAAGGATGAGTCGGTCTGGTCGGATCCAAGTACCCCACGACTCGGTATGTCACACGTTCTAATCCATAGGGCATTGGTTGCATAATAGGATTTCACTCGGGATAGCCGGTCGGCGCAACCTTTTGGTGCGCTCCAACTCAGGGGTTGTCACGATCTATGGCAGTACTTACTCCCTAACACCACACCAATAAAGGTAGTATCAGAATCGGCGTAGGTTGGCTCGAGTCTGATATCATTCGTGTCCAAATCGTGGATATCCCGCTGACACGGTACTTTCTTGACAAACTCTGGCAACTCGTACCACAACGCCCCCGCATATGTCAGGATGGGTGGCTCCTGTCGGAGAGCTAACAGTGCCCATGATCCTGTCCCCGCATGAGACAAAACGTGACAGAAGTGGGGCAGAGGTTGTCGGCTCCCCCTGCTATATAAGACTCTCCTCCCTTTACCCGCAGGTATGCGATATATTCTCTAGCTACAGTTCTTCTCCAGTTTTTATCTTCTCCATCGAACACTGACTTGATCGTCGGAGGATCTTGCCGAGGAATTCTCCCGGTAAGTTACTAACGATCATCTTTCTTGCAGGAGAGACACCAACAAAAACTATTCTCGGTGTTATCCGTTCTTGAGAATCGACCTAGCTCTTCAACGGGATTAATAGTCTAATGATTTTTAGGTTTATATATTAAGTTCAAATTTATGGATAGTAATTTTTAAATTTATATTTATCATTTGACACATCGAAGAGCAACAGACCATAGAAAACACAGTTGCCGAACAGGAACAATCCAAGACACTTGAAGACGCTGACTTCGCTATCAACTGTGTCAACTTCCGTGCTCATAGCCCACAGTCCAAATAAATCACTCGGGCTGAATTGAGATAACCAATAAAATATTTTATATTCATTAAAAATTAATTTAAATTTATTGACATTAATATCCTTCCGTATCAGCCCACGGGCAACACGTTTTGCGGATAATGATTCAATAATGGGCCGTTACATACCCGCACGCACAATAAATTCTCTTGAAAAAAATCATCATCATCACTCGTAAAATAACGCAAGAAATAAAATAAAAATAAAAAATGCGTACAAAAATTTCCTTATATTTATTCAAAAATAAGGAATCCTCACGAATCGCTATCATAATTAAATAAAATATTTCCAATTTTTCCGAAAGACTATTTGTAAATTTTATCTGATTTTTCCCCTTAAATAAATTGTTTAACATGCATCAAAAGCCATTGATGTCTCGGATCGGACGGTCGGTGTGTCGCGTAAATTATGTTTTTTTTTAACTTTTATTTTAAATCGTACCCGGCGCTCGAGAAAACCTGCGAGGGAACCGAGAAAGAATCCCGGTTCAGTGGTAGCCTACTGAATTTACTTAAATACCCTCACTGAGATTTGGAAAATAATAAAATTCGACGGTCTTGATTTGCAGATTCATCAAGGCGATAACTTCGAGGAGACCAAAGGGAGGGCTAAATATGGAATTTAACAAATGACTGTTTCCATTAATAATGGTTCGTATCGCCGAAGCTAAATAGGAAATGAAAACTATAAATAGACAATTTCAAATCAAATATATGCGGGACGTACCAAAAAGACCCAACGGTTACGATTCGATCTCGAGTTCTTCCCGTTAATCCTGGCCGTGGAACGTGTCCACAGGGTGGCAGATAACGGCGATGGGAAGTGCCGTTAAGTGACGACCGGGGCGCTTGGCGCGGGGAGCCCCTGCGGACGTCAGCATACAAAGTGCTATGCGGAATTGCCTTGTCCGTCGGTCGAGAAATTAACGGCGAGAGACTCTGTCTCGAGGGAGTTTATATGCGGCCCGCCGTTCGTGGCACTGCGGCTTCTTGCATATCTCAAGAGAGAGAAGCGGAAGACAGCAGAGCGGCAAGGAACCAAGGGCGAACACCGAGGTTGCAGATCTTCGCTTCTGAGGTAAGGCATGGCTGTTTCGTAGAGATTGGTGTTCGCTAGGGTTCATTCCTAGGTTTGAAAGATTCGACGGTTTCTATCGACGTAGCAATTGCATTTTTTTTTTTCGCTAGGGTTTTGGGTTTATAAGTATGGTTTCTGTTCGCGTCGACGCTGCTCTTTGGTATTGTGTTGTTTGATCGAAGCGCTGTTGCTTCAAGTTTCCAGCATTGATCTCAGACCGTTTGTTGGTAGCCTCATCTCAAGGTCAGGCTATTCCGTTTTGCTTTTGTTCACATATTCGTGAGATTAAACTGCCATGACGACATGAACTAATTGGGGTGTGAGATCTACCGCTAGGATGCGTGCTTTTAACTTGAATCCATGGTCACAGAAGTGTAAAAGAGCAGAACGGCAAGGAACGACGCCGTAGTTTCAGATCATCCTTCTTCTTCGCGTTTCGTAGAGATTCGTGTTCGCTAGGGTTCTTTCCTAGGTTTGAAAGATTCGACGGTTTCTATTGACGTAGCAATCTTATTTTTTTGACTAGGGTTTTGGGCTTATAAGTATGGCTTATGTTTCGCTTCGATGCTGCTCTTTGGTATTGCGTTGTTAGATCGTAGCGCTGTTGCTTCAAGTTCCAGCATTGATCTCAGGCCGTTTGTTGGTAACCTCATCATACGTTCAGGCTATTCCATTTTGCTTTTGTTCACATATTCGGGAGATTAAGAAGCGATCACCATCTGAACTAGTGTGGATGTGAGATGTACCTCTAAGCGGCATGTTTTAAACTTGAATCCATTGTCACATCATGACTGTTACATGCTTGTTTGAACTTTACATTAGATTTAAATTCTGTTAACTCTTTGGAGGATATGCTTGTTCCTTGGTCCTTTAGAGTTCCCCACAAAACTGTCACATTATAAAAAATTTCTTTTCTAGTACTGTTTTATTCTTTTTTAATTGTTGTATCTGTTATCTGATTAGAATCCTTCTCATTGTTAGTTAAAATTCATTTGCTCCAAGCTGCAGATACGGAATTTTCACAGATAATTGGTACTCTGTTCTCGTTGATTTTATTTGTATGGTACATTGGATAGTTGTATGATTGTGTGTGTGTGTGTGTGTGTGTGTGTGTTGTTTTGGTGTTTTTGTATGTACGTGAAGTATACAATAATTTTGATTGGAAGACGTTTTGGTTTAAAACCAAGCAGCTTTTCATATTCTATAGATTCTATTGTGTCAAATGGGCTAAACTTTCTCACCTAGCATCCTTTTAATTGATTCTTATAAAGCTTTTTTTTCATTTTGGGTCATGCTATTGTAACTGTGATTTTAATTCTTATGCAATGATATTATAACTATTTTTGCCTTACCATTTTCTTTTTGCTAGACTGAAGACAAACAAGATGGATCCTCATGTTAAACCAGATCTTGATAACTTGGATAATTTGCCGCCGCCCCCTTCCATTCCTCCTAATGTTACCCCTACAA
Source organism: Boesenbergia rotunda (assembly GCA_024364735.1). Lineage (NCBI taxonomy): Eukaryota > Viridiplantae > Streptophyta > Magnoliopsida > Zingiberales > Zingiberaceae > Boesenbergia > Boesenbergia rotunda. The sequence continues at coordinate 16,901 of JAGFNQ010006119.1, read as the reverse complement.
AACCTAAAAGGACTCCAATGGCCAGACCTGGTATTGGAAAAAAGGGCAATCTTGTCCCAATTTTGACAAATCATTTTAAAGTTTCTCTCAGAAACGTGGATGATTATTTTTATCACTACAGTGTAGGTTATCATTATTTCTTGTTTACCTTTTCTGTGATGTAACTATTAAATTTTAAATGTTGAATTTTATTAGTGTTTGAAATTGTTATTATTATTGAATTAGGTGGCACTGAAATATGAAGATGATCGCCCTACGGATGGTAAGGGAATAGGAAGAAAAGTTATAGATAAACTGCACCAGACTTATGACACCGAGCTAGGAAAAAAGGACTTTGCATATGATGGGGAGAAGTCTCTTTTCACCCTTGGCCCCCTTCCTCAAGTCAATAACGAATTCACCGTGGTGCTTGAGGACTTGTCCTCAAACAAGTAATAGTTTTTTTTTTGAAGCCTGCATTTGCTTAGCAATCCATTTTTATCTTAACATGTTTATTGCATTTGTTATCTATTTTTGACCTAGAATCGCTGGCAATGGAAATACTGGGAATGATAGCCCCAATGAAAGTGACAGAAAACGCGCCAGAAGGCCACATCATACGAAAACCTTTAAGGTTTTGTTGAGTTTTGCAGCCAAAATACCTATGAAATCCATTGCTGCAGCCTTAAAGGGCAATGAAACTGAGAATTCTCAAGAGGCGTTGCGCGTTCTTGATATTATTTTGCGGCAGCATGCTGCAAAACAGTATGTGAATTTACTTCTAATCATTTATTGTTGAAATTATGAATTACATAATTGTGTTGTTTGTTGCATTCTTATAGTTTCTAAAATACATTTTTAGGGGATGTCTTCTTGTGAGACAGTCATTTTTTCAAAACAATCCTAGAAACTTTACTGACATTGGTGGTGGAGTCATGGGATGCAGAGGTTTTCATTCCAGTTTCAGAACTTCACAGGGAGGCCTTTCTTTGAACATTGGTAAGCACTTGCAATCTCTCTACATTTCTGCTATTTGCTGTTGCTTGCGATGTCATTCAATCTCTTTATTGGTTTAAAAATATTATTTTCTTATTTGTTGAATATAGATGTGTCTACTACAATGATTGTGAGGCCCGGCGCAGTGGTTGATTTTCTACTCTCAAATCAAAATGTCAAGAATCCGAATCAACTGGACTGGAACAAGGTGATTAAGAATTTGTGACTTATTTTTATTTTCTAGGACATTGAATTCTTATATATAATATACCTATTGAGGCAACTTGTTTCATCTTGCCTTTTTCATTCTTCATATGGCGGCTATGGAGATCTTATTAGTTTTTTCACACTGTTTGTTGTTGATAGGCTAGGAGAGCTTTGAAAAATTTGAGAGTGAAGACAACTCATACAAATCAAGAATTTAAAATCATTGGGATAAGTGACAAGCCTTGCAAAGATGAAATGTGAGTTTTTCCAGGGTGTGTTGTTTCATTATTTGTTATGAAGCATTATTTTAAGAACTCTACGAGAATCTACTTTTATATAAATGTGAGTTTGTAGAACTTCTGTGTTTCTTCCTTTGGTGATAAGAATTTATTGTTTGGAAGCGGAACTACATAATTCTCCTCTTTCTCTGCTTATGTTTGGAACTAATCTCGCTTTCTGAAAACCATTTGTGTTTGTATAATGTTGTTGTATCTTCCCCAAGGTTGGAACTGGTTTTGCTTCCTCCCATGAGTAGATGTTGATAAGCCACTAATGTTTGATAGATAATTATGTTGAGAAATATCTTTATGATTAAATATTTTTATGTTTTTAATATTTCAGATTCACTCTAAGGCTGAGAAATGGAAATGATGGAAATGGAAATTCTGATACAGTTGAAGTAACTGTTTATGATTATTTTGTGAGACATCGGAGAATGCAACTGAGTTACTCTGCTGATTTTCCTTGCTTAAATGTTGGAAAACCAAAAAGACCAACATATGTGCCCCTTGAGGTTTGCAAGTTCTTTCCACTTCACTTTTTTTTTATGCATGAACTCTTAACTTTATCCTGAAATTTGGAATCTATTTAGCTCTGCTCCTTAGTATCACTGCAACGATACACCAAATCGCTGTCCACGTTTCAAAGAGCTTCCCTTGTGGAAAAGTCAAGGCAGAAGCCTCAAGAACGAATGAGTGTTCTCAGCGAGGTATGTGCTGATCTGTCATATTGTTTTTGTTGGTATGGCCTGTAGGCTGTTTTTTCATGCTTATCCTTTGATGATAGGCTTTGAGGAACAATAATTATGATGCTGACCCACTGCTACGTGCATGTGGCGTTAGCATTGCCACCTCTTTTACTCAAGTAGAAGGCAGAGTATTGCAGCCTCCCCGGGTAGGGTTTTATGTTTTGTATTTATACATATTGATTGGAGGTTATTTATGCATGACACTTAAAGCAAATGCTGCAGCTCAAAGTTGGCAACGGAGAGGACTTTATGCCATCAAGGGGGAGATGGAATTTTAACCAAAAGGTCTGCTGTTTTGAAGATTGTTTTTTTTTTTTTTTGCTTTCAATAAATTTATTCTTGTAGTTGAAATATTTACTTCTTTCAGAAATTGATTGAGCCATCTCAAGTCTCCCGTTGGGCTGTTGTTAATTTCTCTGCTCGATGTGATACTTCAAACCTCATACGTGACATGCTCAAATGCGCAAATATGAAGGGCATTGTATGTTTTGGCATTACTTTTTCCCATGAAATTTTAAATGCTGACCCTGTTTCTTTCTCAGTCAATGGAAGAACCTTTCAATCATATTTTTGAGGAAAATCCTTCAATGAGAAGGGCCCCACCTGTTGCCAGAGTTGAGGAAATGTTCCAGCAAGTTAAGCAGAACTTACCTGGTGCTCCAAAGTTTCTTCTATGCATTTTAGCTGAGAGGAAGAATTCAGATATTTATGGTTTGTGTTTTTTCTATCTTTATTGTATCATTATATATTTGAGGTTAAGCATAATCCATGAATAGGTCCTTGGAAGCGCAAGTGTCTAGCTGATTTTGGAATTGTTTCTCAATGTATTGCCCCCACAAGAGTCAATGACCAGTACCTTACCAATGTGCTGCTTAAAATCAATGCAAAGGTGCCATATGCTTCTTTCTCTCTGTTGTCATTTTACCCCTTTCTCTCTGCTTCTAATGTTGTGTGTTTTCTACTCAGATGGGTGGTATAAACTCTTACTTGTCAATTGAAAGATCATCAGCTATTCCTCTAGTGTCAGATACACCAACAATCATTTTGGGCATGGATGTTTCCCATGGATCTCCTGGGCATTCGGATATTCCTTCAATTGCTGCGGTATATTTAACAGGCTTCATGTCTATTGCTTTCGTTATGTCTCTAATTATGTAACTATCACTGTTTGAAAAAAAAAAAAAATTCTAACTAGTCTTCTTTAGCTATTTCTTACATGCCTCTGACCATTTTGTCTGGTTTTAAGGTTGTAAGCTCGAGGCAATGGCCATCTATTTCTCGCTATAGAGCTTCTGTGCGAACACAATCTCCTAAGGTCGAAATGATAGACTCACTTTTTAAGCCTGTAGGGGAGAAAGATGACAGTGGCATAATTCGGTTTGTTAACATTTCTAAATAATAGTACCATGTCATGTTTTGATTATTTTTCTTCAGTTTCATCATTCACTGAGTATTATTCTTCTTTTAAACGATAGCCATTATCTGTGATGTAGGGAGCTGCTGGTCGATTTCTACACCAGTTCAGGAAAGAGAAAACCCGAAAACATTATCATTTTCAGGTATTGGATTAATGCATATGGATTTGTATCTTGATGGGGTGTCTGTTTTCCAATATGTTTGAGCTGTTTGTGATGAGTTCTTGATATTCAGGGATGGTGTTAGCGAATCACAGTTTATTCAAGTCCTCAACATTGAATTGGATCAAATTATTGAGGTATGTCAGTGTATATGGATACTGATGTCAGTTGAGTCCTGATTTTGTTCAAATTGTTGTTACTATCTGTAGGCCTGCAAGTTTCTTGATGAACAGTGGTCTCCAAAGATTGCATTAATAATTGCCCAGAAAAATCATCATACTAAGTTTTTCCTTCCAAACTCTCCTGATAATGTCCAACCTGGTATGTATTTTATTATTGTTGGTCTTCAATTTTCTATTACTTGTTGAGCCTTTTACCTGCTTCGAATTATAATTTTTGAATTTTAAATATGCATGTTCTTGGGATTGCAGGGACTGTTATCGATAACAAAATTTGTCATCCAAAGAACTATGACTTCTACATGTGCGCTCATGCCGGCATGATTGTAAGCGCTGTTTTTGATATATCAGACTATCTGGTTAATATGTTTATATAAAAAAAATTCTACCATTTGTCTAAATAAATAAATTCAACATGTTATATCTATTATGAGAAATTCAAGTTTTTCTTATATTGGTGTTTGCAATTCCACAGGGCACGACCCGGCCCACTCATTACCATGTGCTAATGGATGAGATTGGGTTTTCTGCTGATTCCCTGCAGGAGCTAGTTCATTCCCTTTCTTATGTGTAAGTAGTACATATTTGCACGCAACTAATACTTTAGTTCTCCAATGTTTGGTATCGAAATACTGACATTTTCCCCTTTCTATGTCCGAATGTACAGATATCAGAGGAGCACAACTGCGATATCTGTTGGTAAGCTGGGCAGTCCTTTCGTGATTTGTGTAGTTTGTTTGTTGTATTGTTCGTCGCTATATTATATCTAGATGTAATATTTGTTTTGTGATGCAGTTGCACCCATCTGTTATGCTCACTTGGCTGCTGCACAAATTGGGCAATTCGTGAAATTTGAAGATTTATCTGATTCCTCATCCAGCCAAGGTGGACAGCAGCATACTGCACCTGGAGCGATTCCAGTGCCGGAACTCCCACGCTTACACGAAAATGTCTCTAGTTCGATGTTCTTCTGCTAATCCGGACAATCTCAGTCTCTAGTATATTTTGGGTGAATATTTTTGTGTTATGGAATGGTTGACCTTTTTGGTCGTGGGGAAGCACTATCACTAGACTCACTCAAGGTCCACTTGGAACCCTCTTAGTTTAATATTTGCTATGTATTTTGGTCGACTTATGTAGTTCTAATCTGGCAGATATTTTCTAGTCTTTAATTCTATCGGTGTTGATCAAGTTAGGGGTTATGCTGATGTGTTCAATTTTCAAGTTAACGTTTTTTTTTTATCCTTTACCTACTTCCTTGTAATCCCTTTTCGATGTCATTGGTATGCAAGCTAAATCATTTCTCTGACAGAATTTCATTGCTTTTGAGAAAAATAGAGAAAAAAAGATAATTCATTAGCTCGATTGCGTGAAAAGAGCAAGACAAAGTAAGAGAGGATTATTTTTGTAACGCCAGCAAAATTCTAAAAACATAAAATTAAGAAATAAAAGATAATAAAAAAAATGATGAATCAGGCAGCAGACAAATTGAACTTGGGATGATCGGTCCGATTATACAGAAGTTTTTTATCAGTCATCAGGGTAAATCGGGAATCGTTCACGGTGGGCAGTCTAGAAGCCCAGCGTCCCAGTGTTCGCGCCTCATTTGGAAGAAAAATTTCTGTAAAATACGCCGTAGCTAGGGATCGAACCGCGGATGTCTAGGTTACAACTAGTTACTCTACCGTTGCAACATAACCCCGGGGCAAGAAAAAGAGGACAATAGCTGTTGCATTTCTTGCTTCTAGAGAAATAAATGGGAAGAAAAGAAATCTCGGGTACTCGAGAAGTCAGCGGAGAGGCCAAAAAATTGCAAGTTTACTCCCGTAAGACAAGTACATGATGAAGAAGTGAAAAGGAAAGAATAAAAAAAGAGAAACGAGTGAAGGGACAAGACAAGAACTACGTGTGGGTAGGGAGCGAAAAATAAAAGAAAAAGTTTCTTCAAAAAATGTTATTCTTTTGAAATCAGACTCAACACGTTTAAACTTGTCAAAATTTAACTCCAAATAAATCTCTGTTTGAATTGATATGATCATTATCTCTATACCGATCCATTGGATTTAATTTAAATCCGATCCAATTTTAATTTAGCACTTTCATTTGTGCTTTAGATTTATTTTATCTATTTATTATTATATTAAATAAATGATCTTTTACCATAGTTAACAATGGGTTGATTTGAATCCCTTGGAAAAATCATTATATCTCAAGTCTTCCAAATGATCTTTTACAATAGTGAAGAAAATTAAATCAAAATAAGAACATGTTTGTTTTTTAGACCATTTATTAAGAAAAAATTCATTAATATTAATGGAATAAATTAACCTGTCTATACATTAAATCCACATCTAATAATAAAAACCCCTTTTACTTAAAATATTAAATTACTTAGTTAAGATTTAATTCCTTATGAATTACTATGTGTTATTGTTCATTAATCTCATATTAGCCCAGCCAAGAAGACTTAAACCTGGATTAATACGAAGAATTTCTTTGGAGTCTTAAAATTATAGAGATAGAAGTTGAGATACAAAATCATTAAAATAATTCATTTCACTTAATAATAAAATATAAATATTAAAAGTTAATTTGATATTATAAAACAGGGGAGTAGGTGACAGGATTGTGGAATCATCTACAAATTATTGTTATTGTTATTATTAATTTTGATAATTTTTTTAAAAAATATATCTTGAACTTAATATTATGATTAAAAAAGTGAAAACAAAGACAGATTTAGGGTAGGACTTGGAGCCATGCCCTCTCAAATTTTTAATAATATTATTTTTATATAATTTGTTTTATTATTTTAACATATAATGTTACTGACGGTTATCTTTCTTGCAGTTCTCGAAGCTAGCAGGAATAGTTCTCGAGTCCACCTCGCTCTTAGGAGTCCACTCGCTATGCGAGACTGCGACAGGATCAATGGGGATGACAAACCCCCCCTCCATCCCGCCCCATTGCCATCCCTACTAGAAGGATTTCTTACTTTCCTATAATTTGTGATATAATCTAAATTCTTAGGGGGCGTTTGGTATGCAAGTTTTCCATTTTCATTTTATGTAGAAAATGTGATTTTCTGGAAAACGTGTTTGGTTTGTATTTTAAAACATTGTTTTCCAGAAAAAGATATAGCGTTTTCTGGAAAACTAAAGAATAAAATAAAGTCATTTTTAAGAAAATGAAAAAATATGATTCTCTGAAAAATAAAAATAAAAAATAGAACAAACCAAACGTCACCCTATTTTTTTTAAGGCGAGGTGAGAGGTGAGACTAGAAGTCTAATTTAAGGTGGAAACTTACTGAATTTAATCAATTAAATAAATTATAAATGTAGAATTTTACTATTCAATCTATTTTTTTTTCTCAAAATTATATATTGGACCATATAAGTCATAACCATTTCCTTCCTCAATTATATAAGTCAATAGTCGTCAAAGACTAATTGCTCAATGATAAGTCTTGCTTTGTTCAAATTCAAGTCAAGATTGTTGAATAAAAGCTTAAGTTTAAACTCTATATTTGATCAAACTTTGTCTTTGAAACCTAAATTTATTGGCCAAAATAAGATGATACCGAGACTAATTATTCTATTACTTCATTATATTGAGCCATCCACATCTATGCATTTCATGTTTTCCAAGTAGATTATATATTGCTAGTTCATACTAGAAGCTTCTCGAGCAAATAAATTGTTTGAAAATAAATAAATTGTTAAAGTAGTGTAATTTAATGTTGTTTTTCATTTTTGTGTGAACGGATTCATGACCTTGTCAACTATACAACTCACATTTTCATTAATAAATTATAGATTTTAAAATTATAAGAAGGTTCTTCTTTGATGGGATATGACGCCATAGAGTTCGTCACTTGAATTGAAAGTAAAAATATTCAAAATTATCTAACCAAGTTCGCACAAAGTTGTTATCTTCTCAAAATTGATTAGATCTAATAATCTAATCAGTATTTGTGTATTTTTAAAATTTTCATTTTTGTTATTGGAATTCTTTAAATACATAAGTGTTAGATCAATTATAATGGTGAATAAATCTAATTAATTCGAGTGTTATATAGGAGTGAGTGAAAATTCGAAAAAATCGAATTAACCGAATCGAATCAAACCGAACTAACAGAATTTTGAAATTTAGTTGGGTTAATTCATTTTTTGATTTTTTAAAATTTGATTCGATTTTTGATTAAATCTATTCGGTTTCGATTTTGTATTTTGTAATTCGATTAAATCGAATAAAAAAATTAATTTAATTATTTTTTATTTAAAAATATAATTAATTAAATAAAATTTTATTATTTTAATTAAAAATCAAATAAAAGTTAAAATTTTGATTAATTCGGTTAAAAATCGAATTAATCAAAATTTTGTCAGTTGGATAAATTTATTTTTTTGGAAAATTTAATTAGTTTGGTTGATTTAAATAAATGATTAATTCGATTTTTGATTTATTCTGATCTTGAGCTTTATGTTACTAATTTTTTTTATAATTTGATTCTCAATCAAAGTATATTTAAAAAAAATCATTCACGTCACATAGAATAGAATATTGGATTTTTAGATCACGCCCTTGCCGCCCTAAAAGGAGATAACGGCGATCTCGTCAGGTGACTCAAACACCAAAAAGGGAAGAAAAAAAATGTTCCATAATCCTTGGAAAAATTGAAAGATCCTCTATGGATTGTTGGATTCGGTGTTCCGACTTCCGAGATATTTGGCGGCGACCCAAATCTATTTCTAAATTCGCCAGATCCAAGCGCCGTCCGAGTCATCAACCGACGCGGCGAGTGCGGCGCATGCGGGCGCCCCACGTCCGCTCGCCGCCAGCCTCCTCCGCGGCGGACCTTCGCCGGAGCCCGTCCAGCTGCGTCTCCCAGTTGCCTCCGGCGGCCGCCGCCACCGGCGCCCCTCCGCTCCGCCGCACGCGGCCCTCCGTCCGGAAGGCTGCCGCCGCGTCGATGGCGGCGGCCCAGCGGTCGCCGGCGATGGCGAGGTCGTAGCTGCGGCGGCGGGCCGGGTCGGACAGAACCTCGTAGGCGTCGCGCGCCGCCATGAAGCGCTCCGCTTGACGGCGGCGCTCCTCGCCGGCCGGCGATCGGCACGTGTCTGGGTGCCACCGGAGTGCGAGCCGCCGGTACGCGGCGCGGATCTCTTCCGGTCCGGCGGTCCGGGACACGGAGAGGAGGTCGTACATGGTCCGCGCGACGGCAGAGATCCTTACAGACCGGGGAGTTCTTGGGGTGGCGATGGTGGATCTAAAGGTGAGAGAAGGAGAAGGGACAGCCATTAATTAGCTTTGAAAGGAAGAAGAAACTTCTGCTTGTGAAGCTTCAAGAAGCAGAGTGGAGATTTTATAGAGCAGAAAAGGCAGGACTTGTTTTTTTTTAATATAAAAAATGGTTAATAAGAGAAAACTCCTCAATTCCAACCTTATTTTTATGTGCACTCCCCACTTAATAAATTTTTATATTCACTCTATGATGAATTGAGTATAAAAGAGTAAAAACTCAGTATATATTATAAAGACTTGAGTATAAATTATTGAGATTGAGTAATAATTTAAGAAATTTGAGTATACAGTTTCGGTGACCTGGTGGATGCAATCTTATATACTCAAATTTCTAAATTTTATACTAAATTTTCTTCAAATAATACTCAATTTAAATCAATTCATACTTAAATTTTAATGATATATACTGAAATTTTTACTATATATTGAAATAATGTATACTCAAAATTTTTCAAATAATATTCAAATTTTTTAAATTAGTACTTAATCTGAAAAAATTTATACTCAAATCTTTAAAATGTATACTAAATTTTTACTCTTTTATACTCCTAAAAAATAACATATAAAATTGTCTTGTCAATTTCATCATGTAGTGCATGTAAAAAAATTTTTGGATGAGAACTGTATGTACTGTATGTAAAGGTAAATTTGGGATTGGAAAGTTTTATCAAATTTTCCTATAAAAAACAGAATTTTATTTTATTTATTTTATTAAATAAACAATTCGATATTTAAATCCCCTACCTAAGAGCATCTCCAACCGTCCCAAATTTGAAAAAACGAGAATTTTTTTTTAACCCAACTTCTTCCATTCAGATGACATGAAATGAAATAGAAATTTAATGAACCTATTTTTGTAAAACAGAGGATTCGGGAGGTAAATCATAAAAACTAGTACTTACTAGTCTTACTAGTCTGTGTCCCGTGATTAATGTGTGAAGAAGACGAGTATATTAATTTTATCATTTTTAATTTTTAAGATGATAATACTCGTGCACTAACAATTAACCTATAAAAAAACTCAATTGAAGATGCTCTAATTTTTTTTAATGACGAAATCACATATCCTGTATCTAGATTATCCCTCTCCATTTTAATATTACTCATCACTATTGAGTGTAATTTTCTAAAATAGATTTTCTCAAAAATCTTTTCATATTTTTAAAAAATATTACTCTTAATATATTATATGAAAATGATATTTAAATAAATAAATAAATAAATAAATAAATAAATATATATATATATATATATATATATATGTATAATATCAAGAGAACTAGATAAATATATAGATTATGATTTTATATTATTTTGAATTTTTTAAATTTATCAACCAATTTAAAATATATTTATGTAAAAAAAAAATCCAAACATCAATTTAATATATTTATGTTTAAAAAAATTTAATATCAATTTCATAAGATATAGTGAGAGATGATTTTTTTTTTTAAACTCTGTTCTATTTGTTTCCAAATCCTCCCAGTGATTTTGCATTATCATTTTACACCCGTTGCCCACTTTTATAAGCAATCGGTTGCAGTAAATTAATATGAAACTATAAGGATACTTTCAAAATGACTGAACTATGAAAGGGGGTTAAATGCATTTATTTTCCAAAAAAAGACTTCTTGCTTTGATAATGTCCATGAACTCCCCTCTTATTGAAATATTCAAATAAAAGTTTGGCATTTGAAAAAAAATGTTAAAAGTACAAGGAGGTGTTAAATGTAATTTTATTATTTAAGGAGTAGGTGATATTTCGTTTTCATCAAAGAGTTAGTTAAAAGCAATTCAAAATTCTATTGGATTTTTGTGTGTGTTTTTTTAATGATGATAGATTTGTCTTATAGCTTTCGGAAATAGTTGATTCAAATAATTGCCTAGCTTCCGCAATGATTAAGCTGTTTTTGATTATGAATAATATAATTCAGTTTGTAATATAATTAAAACTGTATATAATCCAGATTATATATTTTTGACCTTGTAATTTAGATTATAATATTTTTATTAATTTTTTTATACAGATGATATTATATTACAGTTTTAAAATATTATATTATAGTTTTAAAATTGTACTAAATAAAATAATCAATCTGTTAATTATTTTTTAACCAATGTAATTTTAATGTATAATTTAAAATGAAAAATATTATTATATATTGATACTACTTTTAGTTTTTTGATATTATTTTAAAACTAATTTCAAACTCGACTATTCACCTTAAAAATTAACATGTTTGGTTAATTTGTCTACCATAGAAATTGATAAAGTATTTTTAAATTAATGGGGCCATGACACGATCTTAAATGAACTCACACTATTAAATTTATTTTTGTTGTCCTTTTTGGCAGATTTTTTGAAGTTAATCAAAGGCATTTAATTCGTTCAATGAAAGATTGGCAGCCGACAAGTAGTACAAAGTTATATCGAATCAATCAACAAAAATGTCAAATATTTTCTTAACATAATACAAAATAAAATAATTTAGCCTCGGATAATGATGATAATTTTTTTAAAGGATTAAATTATCGGTAAAGTTTTTTTAAATTTTTAATTGGGAGTCAAACTTTACATTCATTCCTTACATAAGTTTTTGTTTGTTTTTACTCCCTAATGGAACTGAGTATAAAAGGGTAAAAATTGAGTATACATCAGTGAAAACTGAGTATAAAAGAGTGAAACTTGATTATAAAAGAGTGAAAATTGAGTACAGGGTTATTGATGTGGTGGATGTAAACTGCCATACTCAGTTTTCTAACAGGGTCAGCTAGACATAACTCGATAAACCCCTGACTCAAGACGTACCCTGCACCACAACTCGCCCAGTCGGACGCGTGACTGCCCACACTCGTTGGCCGTTACCCGACCCGGTCCTTGACACTAGGACTCGCCGGTCGGCGCTCAGGGTACGGGCTATTTCACCCTTATGCCCCTCCTATATCATTATAACTAGGGTACGACCTTGCTATCGGGGTACTGCACATCTTACTCATCTCTGACATATCTCGCGGTCAATCCGTCAATTTAGTACTTTTATATTGCTCGAGCACCCCGCGTCATACCGCGCCACTGCTCAGTTCTCTCATACGAGCTGACAAGTATCACATCCTTGTCTCGTCAACACGGACAAGGGTTGTCAACTTCCCGGGCTATATAAACTTTTCACTCCTCTTATTACCGCAGATATGCGCGCGAGCTCTCCCTACTACTGTATTTCAATTCAGCTCCACTATATTTCTTGCGGATATTGACTTGACCGTCGGAGTGCTTGACCGGGGAAATCCTCGACGGGTTTGCTAACGGTCATCATTTTACAGGCCATCTAGATCGTCCGACGCGAGCATTTTTCTTTTTTATTCTGATCATCGATAAAAAACTTTTGTGGAACTCGCTCCCAGATTTCTTTACTACCTAGTCCAATATTTTCACTAGAGCAAATCTACGCGTTAGATTTTGGAATAATCTCATTGGATTTTTGCCGTCCCGAATAAGAAATATAGAAATGCTAAAACAAACTCAAACGTGCTCAGGGAAACGCTGCTGTAAATTACAGCTTATGAATTTATAATTTTTATTTAAATTTTAAAATTTGTATAGGGGCTATTAGTTTTATTTAATCAATTTGATAAGATAAACAAAACCCAAATTGAGTTCTCTGAATAATGTCCAATCGAATTCCATGTATTTATTATGAGACGTTATGATATGAAATTAATAAAATAGGATATTTATTTTGATAAATTTAAATTCATAAATCCATATTAATGGTAAATTAGAAATATAAAAAATAATAATAAAATTTTTGACGACCCGAATGAGGATCTAAATGATGAAATATTTTTCCTATAATAAATATAAATTTCTAAAAAAAATTATAAATGTGAAATATCAACCTGATTTCGAATCCCAAATTTTTAAGTTATAATCATTTGAAATTCTCATATTGGATTCATCTGCAACATTATGTTCTATGAATAAATTAAACTTTATATAAAAAAATTTGAGTTTTTCATCCTCCGGATGATCTATAATAAACAAACTGATAAATGCTATTAATTCATAAAAAAAAGTAATTATCATATTAAAATAAAAGAATAAAAAATTATTTACGCGGCAGTCGAAGCTTTTAATACAATCGCGTCGGAATTCCATTTCAACTTTCAACTGATAGAGAGTCTAAAATTTAACGTGAGTGATGTGACATTTTTTATATATATATTTAATTGCCATTTGGATATTGAGGGAGGTACGATGAACTCATCGAGGATCGCTATAATTAGAGTGTCATATCATTTACGTTCGATTTCACTTTGAAAACTCACATTATCTATCATTTTTGTTCGACATTTTATCAAAGACGCATATAATTTTTATAATTTTTTTTTTTTATACCTTCCATTACTTTTAATCTATATAATATTTTTTTTCCCTCTTTTTATGCACTCAAACTATTTTCTTTTCTTCTCCTCTTTTTCATTCTTCCTCTTAACACATTTTTTTTTCCCTTTTTCTTCTCTTTTAATTCAGATCATGAATATTATGGAAAAAAATATCAGACCGTTAACTTGATATTATTTATATCATGCTACGTTGGGTTTTATTTTTCCAAAAATCACTAATTGTCTAGAAATTCCGATGATAATAATTTTAATCTCGTAAATTTTAAGATTATAAGAAATTTAAATATATTATCATTTTTTTATTTGAATTTCTTCGATATGTGAAAATACGATAATAAATAATCGAGGCAAAATTTAATAATGAATAATCTATTGAGCCTCGTATCCCATCTCGTGGGAAGTAACTCCATTTTCTATCTCCATCCAACTGTTCCTTCTCTTGTTTTTTCTCCCATAAAAATAAATAATTCTCGAGATCTAACAAACATTTAAATTTTTAAACACGACCAGCAGGGATCGAATTGTAGCATCTCGATGCACTTACTGAAATCGACAAGAATCGACAGTGATGGAGCAGAGGAATCGAGCTTCCAGTTCAACTAATAACAGAGATAAGAAGCAAGAAGACGGCAGCCGGAAGCAGAGGACACGGCCACCACTTCTTTAATTTATTGTCTTTTTAATCTTCTTCTTCTCCTTTCTCCCCGTCTCGATTTCTCTGCCGTATATAGTTCACGGTCGCCGACGGATCGCCGAAAAAGGCCGAGGAAGCGGATCGAAGCCGGAAAAGGTGAGTTTTTGGGTCGTGTTTTTGCCGAAAGGCGCCGCCTTTTTTGCGATTCCGGTAGATCTCTCTCCGCCGCCGCCCCTGCTTCTCGGTTCCCGCGCTTTGTCGATTTCCTTTTTGGCGGCTCCTCCTTGCGCGCAGGAAAGAAAGATGCCCTTTTGACTTTCGCGTACTGGAGGAAGACCTTCTTCTTCTTCTTCTTCTTCTTCTTCTTCTTCTTTCCGGATCTGTTCATCTTCTAGTTCCAATTGATCGATTAATTTCAGTCTCAGATTTTTCACCCGTTCATCTCGAAAATCATGGGGGGACTGCCGATTTCGCCCTCCATTAACGGCGAGAAGAGTTTCGCTTTCGGCGGCGTCCTTCCGCCTTCCGCCGGAGAAAATTTCGCCGAGGCCGGCGACGAAGAAAGCGACGAAGACGTGGACATAGAGGAACTCGAGCGACGCATGTGGAGGGACCGCGCGCGATTGAAGCGCCTGAAGGAGCGGCGGCAGCAGCAGCAGAGCAAGAGGCCGTTGCAAGAGCACGCTCGCCGGAAGAAGATGGCTCGGGCGCAGGACGGGATTCTCAAGCACATGCTGAAGATGATGGAGGTTTGCAACGCTCAGGGCTTCGTGTACGGCATCATTCCCGAGAAAGGCAACCCGGTGACCGGAGCTTCCGACAACCTCCGGGCTTGGTGGAAGGAAACCGTCCGGTTCGATCGGAACGGGCCGGCCGCCGTCGATCAACACCGGGCCGAGAACGCCGCCCCCGGCGCAGGCAGCGACTTCGACTCCTCCGCCGCCGCCTTTCGTTCCTTGCACGAGCTTCAAGACACGACGTTGGGCTCTCTTCTGTCGGCGCTCATGCAGCACTGCGATCCGCCGCAGCGCCGGTTCCCTCTCGAAAAAGGAATCCCGCCGCCGTGGTGGCCCGCCGACATCCCCTACAAGAAGCCCCACGACCTCAAGAAGGCCTGGAAGGTCGGCGTCTTGACGGCGGTGATCGAGCACATGTCCCCGGACATCGACAAGATCCTCCGCCTCGTCCGGCAGTCGAAATGCCTCCAAGACAAGATGACCGCCAAGGAAAGCGCGACCTGGCACGCCGTCGTCAAGCAGGAAGAGAGTGCCATCGCCGGCGAGGGAAAATCTGCTCCGACCAAGGAAGAAACCGACATCAAGAGATCTTTCATGCCGATCGATCGAGGGATGAACCAGAGGATCTACACTTGTGCAAACAATTCCCGCCATGGATTCGAGTGCGAGAACATGTCCCTCTTGGGCATTCCTTCCGACGGGCAAAGATCGATCGAGGAGCTGATGAACTTGTACGAGAACAACATCAATGGCACCAAGAACGAACTAATCGAAGAAGTTGATAGCTTGCAAAGCATGTTGCAGTTTCAGCAAGAACTTGATGAACAGCCGATTGGAAGTGGATTCAACTGGTTCTGCTGAAAGAAATGGCAGGAAGCTAGATATTTCCCTACGATTGCATGAATCTTTCCAGTTTATGTCATGAATCAAATATAAGGAGTTCTTGTAAGCTAGAACTCCCAAATTAAGATGGTATTTGTGTTAGTGTGGTTGGTGATGTTTCATACTTGTATCCAATCAGCTCGATAAATGTATGGTGTTCGAGGTTTCGATGTGATATAGTTTTGAACTAAGAATAACTTGCTTAGGCTTGAACACAAGTGAATGTGACTGATCCCGTTGGAGAGCTATTAGATATGGATCGCCGGCGATGTGGAGAAGAAGTTGACCGCGAGAAGATCTTGCGTGTATGATCCTGTCGACAAGCGAAGATCGGTTCTCCTTCGTGTGACTCGGTCTAACCAAGCCGACCCGGTCTGCTGTAACTTGGGAGGTCGGATCGAAACAGAGCTCTCAATGTAATGGTGTGGTTGTGGATGAATAGCCCCCCCTTTCCTTTGGAGCCAGAGGGGGGGTTTATATAGGGGAAGGAGAAAGGCCTCGCTCGTGCGGGATGTCACATCTCACTAAGGATTAGTTAGGGATTAAGCTAAGTAGGTGGCGATGTGAGACTGACACAGCAGTCTGCCACCCTGTGATCCTACTCCTAATTAATTGCTGGGCGGCCACGTCAGATTACGACGACGTCTCTTAACGGAGAGTTTTGACGGAGCCCTTCGAGGGATGAGACTCGAGAACTCGGCCTCGATCACTTGACCTTTAGAGGTCGGTCCCGAGAGCTTAGCCTCGATCGCCCGACCTCGGGAGGTCGGCTCGAGAGCTCGACTTTTATCGCTCGACCTTGGGAGGTCGGCCTCGATCGCTCGACCTCGAGAGGTCAGTCTCGGGAGGTCGGCCTCGATCGCTCGACCTCGGGAGGTCGGCCTCGATCGCCCAACCTCGAGAGGTCGGTCTCGGGAGCTCGGCCTCGATTGCTCGACTTCGAGAGGTCGGCCTCGATCGCCCAACCCCGAGA